>JAUPMG010137333.1:0-11341 GCA_031762675.1 Pachysandra terminalis
ACACACACACACACACACACACACACACACACACACACATATATATATATATATATATATATATATATATATATACAGATCATCAAGATTGTTGTCAAGAAGGAAGAGAAAATCAAGGTGATGATTATTACAGTTGTAAAGAAAATTAGTTTGAATTTCAAACACATGGATATAGTTTCTGTTTAGCTTAAGCTTTTAGAGTAAGTGGTTATTTAACATGGTATTAGAGCAGGAGATCGAGTGTTCAAATCCCAAGGGTATGTGTTTGTGTGCTTAGCTTAAGCTTTTAGAGTAAGTGGTTATTTAACACCCAGAACAAAAACATCGTCGATAACAAATATGTGATTTTTTTGACTAATAAATTAGTATACAATTTATTGGTGATTATAAGAAATATAACAATTTATTAAGGGTAACGCGAAAATAGTTATTATTAAACTACTTAATTAATATGTAGGAATAGTTACTACTTATCAATATCATTAACATACTATACCTGGCCATGGATAGGCTGTTGGTTATTAGGTAGGTACCTATTGGCATCCCTAATTAAGATGGAGAAGGTTACATCTCATTGACCCAGAACAAAGGCAAGAAATATGCATTATTAGTGTAGAAAGTTCATCAATATCATTCATGTAATAATTCTGTATATGGTCCCAATGGCCCACAAGCTTTATTGGGTTTGAAAGTTCTGTATCAAGCCAGAGTTCCATGTAAGAATCCAAAAAAAGAAAAACCAGAGTTCTATTTCAATCTTTGGGATTCCAATACTAAGTTGAAGCAACTTCCTGTTACATGGTTTCTGTTATTGGATCATTGATAATTTTAGTCTATGAAAGTTCTTATACTTGCTGAATGTAATAGAGCTGTTACTTGTCTCCTTGATCACACAATCTTTTCCCTATAATGTGGGATTTTATCTTGTAGGGAAAATTTGTGAATAGGTTAATACCAATTGGTAGTTAGGATAATCTGATGAGTTTGAATTTTGGGCAGAAGATGTTCAAGATGGAGTTCATTGAGTGGTTGGTTCAGGTCACTGTAAATTTATGGTAGATCTGCTACAACTACAGCTGATTACATCCAGAGATAGAAATGTATAGGAAATCATAGTGTTTAAACTCGTTATAGGATCGGGGATCGTCCTGGTCTAATACCAAGTTGGATCGTTGATCCAACTCAGGATCGGCCAATCCAAATACGGCTCATTTATTTATTTAAAAATCATATAATTTTTTAGAGGTGTCGGACAATCCAATATGGATCAACCAATCTGACTTGTCCGAAACCGAGTCAGAGAACTTTAACAATCTTTGGGATCTGTTTGGGATCGTGACTTGCCCCGAGCCGATCCCGAGTTGTTTCGGCCAATCCGACTCAGAATCGGCTGATACTTAACACTATGGAATTGAGATCCTGAAGCCTAAGAAACAATGGAACATGATAAAACATCTTCTATATGCAAAACTGCCCAAGTTCTATAAACAAACTATTTAATATATCATTGTTGGCAACAGAAGCAATTAGTACTTGGAAGATAAAAATATTTATAAAAAAATGAGAAATTGGTATCATATTAATATGGTAGCAGCATAAGCAAATCATGTTGAAGCATGTTAGTATTAACAGAGCAAGGAGGAGAAAGGCAGAAGAGTTGATGGAGAGAGATTTGTTTAATGGAAAAAGGATTTCAATTCCACCCCCCCAAAAAAAAAAAAAATAAATAAAGTTGAAGATGAATTACCTTTATGATATGATGAATTGAAACACCTTGTTTCATGGCTGCAATTGGTCTTAAATCCACTGCAGCCTCCTCTTGTTTCACTGCTGCCATGTTCAAACACATCCCAGGTTAGAGCAAGACCAAAGCTATCACCATATAGATAAGGACTGTATGGGAATGGAATTGCAACCGTCTTCACTGGCTTGCAAGAAGTAGGTAAGGCAGCTACTGTCAAAGAAGACTCTAAAATGTAAACATGATATCCAGAACCACTCTGACAAGGGACCTGTTGAAGGAACTTGTATGAAACTGGGTAGGAGAAATGCGAAATCTCGTTGGAACAATTCAGGTATGTGTAGTTCTTTACGACTAAGTAGTAACGAAATGGAGTTGCAGAGAAATTGAGATTTAGAAAGACATTAGAGACACAGTTTTTCGTGTCGAGAAGATTAAGTCTATTGATTTCATAATCAATAGATTTTACATTCAACTCTCCAAAATATGGAAACTCAAGCATGGTTTCATTTCCTTTGCAAACAAGTTCAAAACCAGGGCACCCACAATGCTCAGGCTGCTGGCCTTTTGCTCGGAACGGGAACCGGATGTCCGGGCCGCCATGGCTGCACCGTGCTGTTGGGCAGTCAGTAATAAAACCTTCAATCCATGAAAAGATGGAAGAGAAGAGGATGATGAAGATGAAGGCATCCATGAACCCAACCAAATTACAGAGAGAAAACTAGGAACAGTGACAGGTATTCTTCTTGATAACAAGTTACATTAGTGCTTGAAGTATTTGTAATGAAGATTTTCTTTCTTTATTTTTTTTTAAAAAAATTTAAACCGTTAAACCGTAAATGTCTATATCACCATAAACAAGAAGCAATTTCCTTGTCAAGTAAACCAAAAGAAAAATGGCGTCTTTAGAAGACTTCTCTTCATGGGTAAACAAGAAAGAATTTGCTTGTCAATTGAAGAGAAAGACTTGGGTAAGATTTTTTTTTTTCTTGTCAATTGAAGAAAAAGACTCGGGTAAGTATGATTTTTTTTCTTTTTCTTGTTCTTCATTTTCAAGCACAAATCAAGATTTTTGCTAATATTTTGGGTATATTATATGCATTTTGTTGTGGGCATAAAGTGAAGAATCATTTATGAGAATTGGGACAGAATAGGAAAAAGAAAAGGGAAAGAAAGATGTAGTTGAAGGGACACAGATCACACAAATTGAGTGCTTTCAAGACTTTGGCATATTAGGTCTAAATTGCATGACCTAACCCAGCTTCCAAACATCCCATATAAGATGGATGGTTGCATCTTTTTTCTTTTTCTTTTTCTCTCTCTTTCTTTCTTTTTGCCCTTTTTGGTACAAGCATTTTTTTTCCTAAACAATTTAGAAAAGAAATCCCTACCCATGTTCTTAGTTTGGGTTTGACTAGACCTTTGTCTTCCTTCTCTACAACCCTCAAAAAAAAAAAAAAAGACATTTCTTCTTTCATACTGGGAACGTTTGATATTTGGGGGATAAAGATGTGGCTAAAACTAAGCTTCAGGTTTCGGTGCAATGGGACTAGAGATAGCATCATTGAGATGGGTCAGGGTCGAGTCGTAATTGGGTCAGGCTGAGCATGGCATACCAAAGAGGTTTAGGACAGCCAGCCAAATCTTGTTTTAACCCAGATGGGTTAGTGGGTTTTACATCCTTCCCTCCAGGGTTTAAACAGGTTTTGAGTAACAATATCCCAATCCAAACCCAGCCCAAAAATCTCGAACCCTGAAAAAATGCTGTAATTAAAAGAGATATGTCCTTGAGAAAGGCATGAAAATCTGATGCCAGGATAGGATTGCTCTCCCAAGTAGTTGCTGCTGAAAAAAAAATTGAAGAAATTTGCTTGATCAATTGATTTCTTCAGCTGCTAGTTATCTTTAAGAATAGAAATGGAATAACACTTGATACAAACTCAATCAGTAAGGTCTTCATCATATACCCCCATCAACCACACCGAATTAAATGGGTAATCTTACAACAAATTTGATAACTAAAAGAAATATAAATGCTAAAATTGAAGATCATACACTACTAATACAGAACAACACCAAGGACTGACGAAAAATAAATAAGAAGGGAGGGGAAGGAGCTGTCACAGGAGCTCTTTTGGAAGCCGAACTGGTTTTTCCTTTAGAAATGCCACATCGCCATTTGGGATTGTCAGCAGGTGATGATCTACCTCCTCTTCGCTCTCTTCTGGGGACGATGCAAGAGACTCTGACCCATCTGAGTTGATATATATATATATGTGAGGAAAAATGATACACATGATCTGAATTTTAAAGTCAAAGTAAAGATATGTGCTGTTACAACGTAAACAGAAAGTGTAATGCAATAAGCATGGAACTAATATATTTGTATTATGCTGGCTCTCTATGTTAAATCCAGTTTTAACACTTGCAATAGCTGGCCCGGAAACGCCACATTCTATATTTTGAACAACCTAAGGAAATGGCATCTACCGACAATCGAATCAACAGCAAAAATATCAGTAGATTTCTATGCACTCTACTGCTAATGACTTCATTATACTTCCATGAATAGATGGTCCAATTCAATATGTATATGCATCTTGTCCCCGCTGAATTGGAACCCTTGCCGTATAATACAAGAAAATTGTTACCGTTGGGAGATCTAATGGTCAGTTCTATTACATATAGCAAACAAATATATATACTTAACATTAATTTGTATCATATCTGTAATTAATTTTTCCAAGATCACCAATGTAAGAAATCTTAGAAAAATATTTTAAAATAGAAGATAAATAGAGAAAAACAACTTATAGGAATATTTACTGGATGTTAAAGGTGGCAAAATCTGACCCGACCTGCCAACCTGCCCGGTATTTTAGCGGGTGTGGGTGGGGATCAGGACAACATAAATTGTATTTTTTTTCTCAATTGGGTCAATCTGAACCAAGCCTGAATAACAAAAGAGTTGGGTTGGCAGGTTTATGTGATAAGCTTGTCAACCTACTAGAACCCGAGTAACCCGTTTATTATATGGGTTGGTTCGTGTTGATCGTATTATGACCCAACCCGTTTATGACCTGACCCAAATCTGGCCCACTGCTGACCCCTATCGGATGTTATTCGGCACTGCAGCAACAAGAATTAGGGCTTTCTCTGGATTGAATACAGTGCAGATCTAGCATGATATGAACTCAAACCTATTCTATAGATTGAGTACTCATATTTGACCAAAACTCTTTGGATTTTTTAGATTTGTACTCTAATTGAAATAGGTCTCATTGCTGATTTAACATTTTTCTTGTGGAGATATATATTTACATCCATATCTAAGGCAAAAACCCAGAAGCAGGGAGCTGATCAGTGGTGATTCTTCTTCCCTCCAGAAACCTAGTAGGGTCTCTATCACAAAACATAGACATAGGAAGCTGATCAATGCTAGTTCTCCCTCCCCCTCCCCTCCAGAAACCTAATAGAGCCTCCCTCTAGAAACCTAGATGTGGGAAGCTGATTGGTGGTAGTTCTCCCTTTCTCCCTCTATCATTCTCACTGTTCTTATCTCTTAATCTCTTCCGTAGGGTCTTGACTTTTTATAGATCCTTTAGTGGTTGATCAACAGGGTACACCTCACAGCTATGGAATTCATTTTTGTGGATTCTTATTTCTGGTTGTTCCCAAACAACTGGAATTGGTTGGAAAGAAGAACATTTTACCTTAATTTATTTTCATTGGGAAAAAATAAATTTTACCAAATTTTGTTTTTCAAAAAAATAAACACACACACACACACACACAACCTACAAGGACCGAAGGAAATCGGTGAAAAAGCTTCGTGGAAGTGAAACTTACCAGAATATGCTGGATGGTCAGGTAGATGTCTAACAGCTGTAACCTGAATACTTTCTGGTAGTAGACAGTTGCAGAAAGAACCTGAAACAATAAATACTACAGATTAAGGAACTAAAGGAGGGGCTCAAGTAATTTCTGGGCTGTGGTCCACATTGAAATTGGCTGGGAAGGTAGAATCCCCACATAATACATCATTTTATCTGACTAGGCAGTAAGATCAGTAGCATACATGGTTCAGAAGAAGCTATCTTGAAGGTCTTAGAATGTAAAATAGGCAGATGAAAGAATTTTTCCTCTTACCTAGTCTTGCAAGCCGATTCACCCAGCTTGGAATGGGCTTTCCAGTGAGGCGCGCGCAGACATCATCAGTAAAATGGTTACAGTTCTTGGAAATCAAATGGTATGTGTCCCCATGATATTTTCCAGAAAGGTGCTCCATGAACAGACAGAACTCCGAACGAGACATGTCAGTGCTGCCCAACACCACTGACCTTCTGTAGAGAAAGCCGGGGCAGCTTTTTGGTTCTACCTCAAACACTCCACTGGTTGGATACTCATGGGCTCCAAAGCCATACTCCATTCCATGTACTGAGTCAGATTGGATATGACCATATAAGCATTCCATTAATGTCCAGTAAAAAGAATCCAAATAAAGGAAAGACGGAGAGAGCCAGAAGAATCAAGACCCTATAAACAAGTTCCCCTGCAATGTTTCATTATTACAAGTAATCTTCAAATAATATTATGGAAAGCCATACGGTTGATGCTCAAGGCCCACAAAAGTTACCTACAACCATTATTCGTTCATTTCAACATGTAGTCAAATTGATGTGTCTGATGAACTACAGATTATATAATTATGTTAGTTCCAAAAGATGGAATGAGACACAAATCCAACTCCTCAAGTTGCTCCTTGCACCACCGCTACCATTACATCTAATCCTATCCATCTATACCTTACAGTATCTATATCAAGGCCGACAAGTTCAATTGTTAAAACGCAAAAAAATTGTTGTCTAAGGACACAACTAGTGCATGTACAAGTGTCTATATCATCATAATCATTAATATCATTATCTAAGTTAGAAGTTTCAGATATATCATCCTTCACAGTTACCATCGGTATATCATTATCTAAATTTTAATTATATGTACTATCATTTTCTAATAAAATTGCTGCTAATTGTTCTTTTAGTTCTTCATCAATTTTTAATTCATTTAACTTTTATTTTGTCCTACATTTATTTTTATAGTGTCCTGCTTTTCCACATTTATAATATATAGGTAGTTTTCTTTTCTTTTGTTCCTTTTACCTTGTGATTTATACTGTTCAGAAGATTTTTTAACATTTGGTTTTGAAGTTTTGCCTTTATATTTCTAGATGATTTATTAGTATTTGTTTTATGAGATTTATGCTGTTTAAATGGAGGTTTTATTGAGGAAAATCCAAACATTTCACAAAATTCCCCTAATTCTTTCTTGCTTAATAATCTTTCCCTTTTCATTTGACCTTTTTAATTTTAAATCATTGCATAATTGGTGACCTTCTAGGTTTATTTGTGTAATTAAATCATCACAAGTGTAATTATTATATTCCACAATATTATTAGGATGCTGATTCCCAAGTATAGTTCTTACCTTTTCTGCAAACAAAGGAGGTATACCAGATATCAAAAAAAAAAAACACAAATATAAATATAAATTTTTCTTTCCAAAAATCATTATTAGGATCATCTCTTTGGTAAACTTTTGTCAAAAACATATCTTTATACCATCTAAAATATGATAGAGTTGGACATCTTAAATTCATTAGTTGTTCCCTTATTTTTTTCTTGACCTAATGGATTATATCCTAAGAAATGTTTTAAAATATTTGTAGCAAGTGTATAAACAGCATCATGTATAGGGAAACCCATGTTCGTTTTGTATAGGTGTTCCATATGGATCGTGTTTAATTGCTCCTAATATTTGTGCTTTATCATTTTGATTTAGGTAATTATCTCACCAGCTTTTTAATTGTCCAGCGAAGGCACAAACAATCATGGAGGAGGCTTGATGATCTGTATTTCAACTGTCAGCTTGGATTGCTTGTGTATACATTAGCATTTGTTGTACTAATATTACTATTTGATATTCAGCTAATCCGTCTATATTCCATTCATATATTGTATTACCATTATAATTTTTTTTCTCTGACGTGGAAGCCCTGACCCCACTTAGTGGGGACAAGGTAAACCCCGGATACATGACACCACCCACAAGGACCATATATCAGGTAAGCCCGAGGACTCGAACCTGAGACCTCCAGTTCCTGAGTTGGAGAGCCTACCAATTGAGCTAACCCGTGTGGGTTAGCTTGGGCATAAGTAGCAAATTCTTCATATTGTGTATCTTTGGGGTGTAATTCGGTCACTTTGGTTCGGTTTAGCGGCCAAACCAAAATATAATGAACTAAACCGAAAACCGAACTGAATCGAAATAAAAACCAAAATACAAAACCGAAAACCAAACTGAACTACAATAACCTAAACCGAAAACCGAAGCAAATTGAAATAGATTCGGTTTTTCGGTTCAGTTTGATAAAGTTAATGCTATTTTGTGTATTAAATACACACAAAACACACATATACCTATACATGTATAGATATATGTATATTAGTCTAATTCGGTTTTGTTTGATTAAATCAAAGTCTTAACCATAAACCGAACCAAATTAATTCAGTTTTTCATTTTCCAAACCATAACCAAACCGAAATGGAAAAAAAACAAACCGACTTTTTTCGGTTTGGTTCTTTCTGTTGACCAAACCAATTCACACCCCTAGACTGTATCTGCATATGTAGGTCTAGGATAATAATTTTTTGTTTGAGCAGTATATGTTGTGGTTTCCATTTTAATTTATTTATTTCATTTATTGGTCCTGGTTGGTTATCTTAATTATTATCAGAATCAAAACAATCAGTTTCATTTAGGACTAAACAAGTTTTTGAAGGAACGTCCGGTTTATTATCTATTTAACTTGATATTTAGATAATTTATTTGTCAATTCTCTTATAAATTCATCATTTATTGGGCTTCCAAGACTAAATTTGGAGCGTCTATTAGTTTTGCTATAGGATTAGTTGTTTTTATTATCGGTGACTTGTTTTCGGTATTTATTTTATGATTTTGTAATAAAGTTTCTATCCTTTCAGTTTTTTTTTTTCTGATTGTTTGTAAGTGTAAATTTGTCAAGTTATTTTGCTCAATTATAAGAGATATGTATTCTAGTGGTATTGGTTGTTGCTTATTTGAAATGGTTGTATTTTTAAAAGGATATACCTTTATACTTTCATTTCCTACAGGTAGAGTTATTGTTTCAGTTGGAGGATTCATTGATTCAATATTCTTACCGGTAAAAGTATTCCATTTATTATAAGTATTATTTGTAGCATTTATTTGTAGTTCATAATCTTTTCTTTTTAAATAATATTGGAACCATTTAAAGAAATATATATTTATTTTATTTTCATTCATGAATTTATAATATTCTTCTTGTATTTTATCTCTTTCTTGTTTATTATATGTTTTAAAGAATTTTTCTCTGTTTAGAATATTTTCTTGACTATAAAAGCCTTTTTTGAAATTCTGATCCCGTTCTTGTTAATAAGTTCAAATCTATCTTAACTTCATTAAAGGATTCTGGGGTAGGAGAACAGGGTGTTGGTATTCTATAATAGGGGTGATTTATTTGGTCATTAGTTTCCTTAATTCCTTGTATTTAAGTTTTTATTCTTTCAGTCTCAGCTTGTGGGACTGAAGAGCAAGAGTATCTAGAAGATTGAGTTTTTTCAAATAGTGTGCTTCTATTCGAAGAAAACCTAATTTCTACATTACCATCATCATATTCAATTAGTTGTTCTAAAGTACTATTAGCCTATTAGGTTGGTGTGGTATTGTTTCTTGTTCTAATACCCAATTGGAGGGTAAATTTACTTCATTCCATTTTATAAACCTTGGTACTGCTACATTATTTCTAATATTAGTTTGTATAAGGGTAGTTTTTCCTTTCGTATCATACTTAATAGCATTTGGGTATTGTATTCATAGTTTTGTAGTATATATATCCTATAACACAGAGATATATTTAAAGATCTTGGATCCATGTCCAATCCTTGAGTTTTAATATTTAAAGTTATTGTATTTAATATATTAGGATCATTAAGGGATATCAAAAAGAAAAAATCAGGAAAACAGTTAAGAGTATATTGAGCCTTCAGCCAAAGAGGATTCTACTATTTCCTAAAAGAGAATCTGTAATTTTTCTATATCTACAGTCTCTTACACATATTAGAAGAGAAGTATTGAATCCTAATCCGGTTAATGATTTTATAGCAATCTGTATTAACCCTATATGTAAATAATTATATTTGTTCTTATGATTTTCTATGGATTTTAAATGTAGTAATTGAAAATTATCATTATGAATCATTAAAGAAATAGTTTTTCTACAGTTTGTATTGAATTATCTGTTTGTAATTGAAACATTCCCGTTTTATAAACTTCTTTGATCGGTACCTCAAGAAGTTTCCAATTTTGAATTTATTTTTCTATATTTTCAAAAGTTATTTCTTCTATATTAATATTAGAAAAGGTTGAAGCCATAGAGAGAGAAGAATTTTGCTTAGAGATAGACCTAATCAAATGAGCCATCTAGAGAAGGTCAAAGATTATCAAACTGAGTCAAACCTTCCTATCTATAAATACCAATCTGCCGATAGCCTAAACACGCCTAACCCGCAGCTTACATGGCTTTGAATGATACGACTTGGGTGATAGAAAGGCAAACTTTTGTTTGATAAGTCAGATTTTGATAGATGATTCACTTAATATGTCAACGACTCAGTTATTCATCAAAAAAAAAAATATGTCAACGACTCAGATATTAGAGGGGATAATGAATGAATCTAAAATAACTCAAAATTTATTGAATTTTCCCTTATCTCATGAGAAATTGGTAGAGAGAAATACATATCCAGTATAAAAACATAGAATCAATGCCTCTTAATTCTTAAAACATTTGAGGTCTTTTTTATCTTTAGATCAAGGAAAGGGAATAAGGCAGAAGGGGCCTATTTTTTATTTTTATTTTCTTAGTACAATTAGTCAAGATTCAAAACTATTTGATCATGTGTCAAATAAATACTCTTAAAAAGTAAATATCTAAGAAACGGTTATGCCACTTGTAGATAAAATTGGGAAATCTCTACCGAAATTAATAGGAACATACTTGATCTTTTACAAATCACATCTCTTTGACTCTCATATATTTTTTATGTCATAATTCATCAGTTAATTGTATTAATTTTATGTGAAAAAAGAAAAACAAGGATAAAAAGAAACTCATGGCTGAAAGAAAAGTGTCAGGTTTAGTTAAATTAATTAATAATTATAAATAAAAGAAGCGGAAATCATTACTCAACTTCCTTCTTAGCAAAAAGAAAACATTAAAATTTTAAACATAAATAAAGATGATGCGTGGGTACTCGTGGAAAATGGAAACTGTTACAAACTTACCAAAAAACCATAGAGTATTTGATAATAAGTATACCTATCAAGAGTCCTAATACATAACAAATTTTATTAAAAATAAATAAAAAGAAAAATAATAAAGGAAACAATAACATGTGTAAAATTTAATAATTTACAGGAGCCCTAATATTCATTAAATTGTATTAAAGATAAAAGAAAACAAAAGGGGGGGGGGGGGGG
>JAUPMG010137344.1:0-11341 GCA_031762675.1 Pachysandra terminalis
CTAACATAACTTAATTACACATTATAACTTAAAGAGTTATGATTGTGTGTGAAGCACTCTAGTTTCCTATTGTGCAATCCACCAATCACAAGCAGTCAATGTCAAACATGTAAATTAACTTCTAAAATTTTAAATTATCCCTATATTTTATTTAATTACAAATAAATCCCTATAAAATTTTAGGTTATTACAATAATACACTATTTATAGGTGATACACATACGACACTAATTAGCACATAATCACATACATGGCTATAATAAATAGATGTTGAGTTATTTGGTCATTTTCTGTACCTAGACATGCACAAAAAGGGATTGTGGCATTGCTGGAAAGGTCTATGGTATTGTCTCTCATGTATTTCAAAATTTCATCTTCTAGGCTAAGGCATTATTTGGCTGGACTTTAGTTTGAAGGATTATAATTTGTTAGGCATGTATCTAGGGTCTAAAAATATTGTAGATCGGTTAGATTTGGTCTATCATAGGTGTTCTAAGACTCAGGGTTCACAAACAAGTCAAATTGGCCTTCGGCATACTTCTTGGTGTACACTTGGTGTGGTCTCAGCGTACTCTTGGTGTACCTAGGGGTCGCCGAGTGGTTAAGTTTGGGGTGTTCTTTCGGTGTACTTTCGGTGTGCCGAGTTAGGTCTCGGTGTACTATCCAGGGGCTTGATTTCTTTACTGTGATTCTCGGTGTACTCTCGGTATGCCGAGTTGGGGCTCGGTGTACAAACCAGGGGCTTAAATCTCAAAATGAAGGGCTCAGGGTGCTTTTGGTGTACTGAATGGGTTCACCGAAGCACGTTCTGGGTGTTTTTGAGTTGGGATTTCTCCCATAAGACTTCTATAACCTAAAGGTGCTTCAAGAATTCAATCTAGGTCATGGGATCAAGCCTACACAAGTGATTAAAGGTTTCTTGGACTTCAAGTTGGTTAGTTTTCTGGGATTGGTCTCATTGCTTGCGCATGCATGTGTATAGAGATTTGGTTAATCAAACATAAGGTAGAAGTAAATACTCAAGATATTGAGTTTCTTTAAATATCTTGAGTATTTACTTCTACCTTATTATTATTATTATTATTATAATTTCCTTGATTTATTAGTTAGGGTATTTACCAAATTATTATTTTACCCTTTGTTTTTAAATTAATTATTTTAAGGATTTTCTGGTTCTCACATTGACCAACCTTGAATCCTTGCAAGGAGGACTAAAGGGGTATTGTGAGAGAATTGAACTCACTGAGGAGTACTAGCGAGGATAATATAATTGGAGTTCGGAGTGGAAAATGTTATATTTGATATGATTTGGTTGAGGGATTAGCTACCTCAATAACTCGGTAACTACTTATGTACTAATGTTGTGAGTAATCCAATTGATAGATGTGAACTGGGATGTGGCACGGGGGAGAGTCTTGTGCTAACACCGAGGAATACCTGATTCATTCCATGATAAAAAATAGAGGTGGGACATGGACTTCCCATGTGTTGAAAATCCCTAAAACTACGGTGTACACATAGAATCTATTGAGAGTCTTGTAGCCAGAGATGGCCTATGTAATCCTAAGGGATGCATGGTGGGATAGGTAATGATCTGCGTGCACATCTAGTGGTCATATTATCAATGGCATGCATTGCATTTCATGTGTTTGTAATAGCCATCTTGAATGATGGATGGATTAGATATTCATGTCATTGCATACAAGAAATGAACCATTGCATTGTATCATGGCACGGCATGCATTATCATAGTAGACCTTGTAAAACACACATGATTGCACATTGTATTTACTGAGCGTGTAGCTCAAGCCTTTCTGGCTCCTAACATTTCAGGTGAGCTCAGCATGAGGAGGGAAGTGTAATAACCCAACCAAAATATAGGATTAAATTGTAATTAATATAAGTATAGGAGTTAGTGTGTAATTAATTATAAAATATAGGGGTTATTTAAAGTTTTAGTAAGTTAGTTACAGATTTGGTTTGACTGTTTGTGATTGGTGGGCTGCACTATAGGAAACTAAAGTGCATCACACACAATCATAACTCTTTAAGTTATAATGTGAGGCTAGGATCTTGAAGGAACTTTTAATCTAAATTAATGACTTAGATTTAATCTAGATTAATAATAGTTATAACTTAATTAGGATCCCATTTTAATAGATAATTAAAGACTAGTTCAACTACCACTAGGAATTTAGATCTAAAGGCTATAGTTAAACTAAACTATTCGAATGGTTAGGATTTCATAGGAACAATTCATCTAGAAGCTTAGAATTAAAAGGGAAAAGGGTTAAAATCTAAATAGGATTAAGATAGGATAAAATCAAGGATTAGTTCATTTAGAACTAGGACACTTTAATCTAAAGGCAATCATTAAACTAATCTAATCTAAGGGCTGTAAACTAAATGTCACGACCCAAACCGGAAATCCCCGTTGGAGGTTCAGAAATTGGATTCGCAACCTTCACACCAATAGAACTGGGAGTGGCAAGGCGATATCTAGTCATGTTGGGCTAAATATATAATGGATATTAATTAAGATTCAAATTATAAGATATTAAAGTTCTCAATTAACATCCAATATAGTTATTTATGATACAAGCAGCGGAATATAAACTAGTCTAGTATTTTCAAAACAATTCCTAATAATAATTTAAGTAAATTTAATTACCTAAATAAAAATCCTAAAGGATAGTATTAGAAATATCAGAGTAGCAGGAAGTAACAAATATGTATTGGAAATTTCTTTAAAAGAGAATTTGTAAGATTAATTTACTTTTAAATCCATACAATAACAATTAAAAACAAATAGCCATATTACAATTTCCTAATTTGGCGAAAACTAAATAAACTTACAAAGGAAATTTTAGATTAAAACTACTATTAGCTATTACATTTCATTAGTATGTGAGATTCATGTTCAGTTCTTCATCCAGGTCTTCGACTCGATCTTCGTTTAATGTACCGGAAATGTGGTTGCTATAAAGCATGAGCTACACTAGCCAGTAAGTATGAAACCTTCAGGAATAAATAAGACTATCTTAGACAGCATGCAATTCACAATACTTACAGTTTATATGACATTCATACATAAGTATATGCATAAGGTCAATTAATTAATTAATGCATGCGGTGCACCTACCTTACAACTTTCACCACATGTGATCTATGCAAAATATCTAATCTACGATGGGTCTATGTTGTTACTAAGGTAGACCGATCCATCCTTGGGTAAGCTAAGACCCAAGGATAGGATCCTTTCTGCTTAGTGATAGTTAATGACGGTCCCAACATATGATCTCAATTGTACTATCCCAAGGTGCTCACACAGAAACCACCCCCAATAAATGGCCCAATAAATGGACTAAATAGCATATTATTCTATGTGCGCAACATAGTTTCTAGCGGTTTCGACCTAGAAGACAGAAGTGCCTCAGCTTATTTTCGATCATAGGGACGAATCCCAAGGCATCACATAGAACTTCCTCAGAGAATAATACACTACTGATCATTGGTCAGTGTTCACTTATTTATATGATTCAGATATTGGGTCTTACCGCTATAAGGTGCCCTCACCTATCATCTTTCCTCATGTCTCTTGGGATCTATGCCTAAGATGCATCCCACACCATGGGAGAACACAATCTTTGGTCTGTTGGGATGATCAGTCCCTTAACCACCTAAACTAAGTCTCCTCACTTATGATGACTTCCAGATCACCATATTCTCATGTAATCAATATTAATCCTCCAACAATGGATTTAGGGACTGGGTGTTACTTATAAACCAAATCCATGGTCAAGAAATAAATCTGTGCATGTGATGAGGTGCACGCTAACTACGCATTCAAGTAATAGGGTACAGGGTGTAAACATAATAATTCACAGGAAGCATAAATCACAATTCAACATAACAAGTTATAAAATTTAGTTGCGTCAAGATATTCATACATCTTCGTGTAATGTGCCAAACATGATATTAACTTTGGGTGTTGGTCATCTTTGTCAACCTCTTACATCTTGTCACTACATGGACATAGTTCCATGAGGAAACCGTTACTAGTGTTTGACTATTCTAAGTCAACTTCCCACCATCGTAAATTTAACCTTATTTATCCTAGTTAAGAGATGAAACGCTATACTAACAACATGGCATGTGCATAAGGCATACAAATAGAATGACATACTATCTTGTGTACAGAGTGAAATAGGATCTAGCTAGAACACACATATTATTATACATAAACATGGAACACCACGATTTAGCAACGTATGTTACTTAATCTAATATCATGTTAAAATCATAGTTACTGTACAAACTCACACAACAATTAATAAGTGAGCATGGCATTCATTAACTCTACACTAAGTAAGTATACTACGGTTATTAATTTAAATTGGTCCATTCTACAGGTTCGGCAAGATCTCGGCGTAGGCTTCGGTGCACTGAAATCCCTTTCGGCGACCCCTCGGCAAACTCACCTAAGATTCGGCGACAATTCCAGAACGCGTTTCCTCGGCGACCTCTTCGGTGTTCCCTTCGGTGCACCGAAGTACATTTTGGTGACCTCCTCGGTGAACCACTCTGAGACTCGGCGACGAATCCAGAACATCCATTTTCAGCGTTCATATCGGCGCCCTAGTCGGTGCACCGAAGCTGATTTCAGCACCCTGAAGCTACATCGACGACCTCTCGGCTGACATTCAAGCTCGGTGATCACTCGCCGCACCGAGATGTCCGCCTACAGCCCATAAATTCAAGTTCGAGGACCATTCGGCGCGCCTAAGTGCTCGCCGAATGTTGCGAACAGGCAAAAATCTAAGGGTTTTCCTACTATCTACCTACACCACCATGGAGTGACTTCCAACATACATCATATTATCAAGATCTACTAAACAATAACCCTATAATCGAACATCCATGAACATGCAAGTAGAGGAAAACACATAAATCTAGGATTCTAGGTACATTCATGAAGATTTCCATTCACCTTTGCTTGATGTTGTAGAGATTCTCATGAAATCCAAGCCTTCTCCATCCATTTTTCTTCTCCAACTCCTTCTCCCTCAAACTGTCCTCTAAGCTCCAACCCAAAAGAATGTGAGAAAGAGATGTGATTCTCTCTTTTCTCTTCTTAAACCTAACCCTAACTCATGGTATCATCTCAACCCTTCATTTCTTTGTTAACTAAATCTCACCCATCCATTCTTCTCATCTAATCCTAACCATCTAAACTCACCCACTCTCATCCTCACCATTCAATCTTAACTACCTCAACCACTTAGATCTAGACCACTCATTCTCACCCACTTCAAATTCAACCCTACACTTATTCTCCAGTAAAGACAAACAACATACTACTTTAAATCTAAGCCATCTAAAAATCCTACAATTAATCCTCACCATACACCTCATTAAATACCCAGAATTTATAGGTTTGCCATTCTCCCAACACAATAAGGTTATACTACTATACACAACAGCAACACTCAATCTCACAACCAGATTGATCGCATGGTCGGATTTGATCCGATTGACGATCCATTCAAGATAAAGAGTCAACACATGATTTAGAATTAAAAAATGTATTAATAAGAAGATCAAAGCTTCCATATTATTTCATTCCTATTTGATCACTAATTTAATCTATCAAATTAACATTACCCTTAAATTTATTAAGTCAAACTAATTAGTTACTGATCTAAATTTGTCTCATCTCTTAGTGTGTGGTTAAAGACATAAGTGTCCTAAACTGGATTTTCTAAGTGAAAATTGAACTTGTCTATTTAGACAAATTACCATCCTATTCTAATGTCTTCCTTTAATATTTTTAGAATTTATTTAGGTTATTACACTAAAACATAATCCAACTTAGAGAACAACTCCTAGACTAAATAGGAAACTATAGGAAATCTATAAAAACACCAAGGGATAGACGTGTGGATCACATTCCAAAAGGGAGAGAGAGAGAAGAAGATTGCTGGAGCTAGAAGCTAAGGAAGAAGGAAAGTTCAGAACTTGAACTAAGAAGAGGAAGAAGAAGATTCAACAGGCAAACCCAAGGTAAGTAAGCAGATTAAACTCTATTTTGGAGGTGAACTAGGTGTCAAGGTCATATTCAATGAGTATGACATAGCACTACCTTAAAATTTTTATCTTTTATGCTTTTCTACATAAGACCTAAACTGGAAAATTATATAGATCTGAACTATCGACTATCGGACCCATGTATATGTTTTACAAAATTTATTTTGTATCTTTTTAAGATGCCCCTTTTCGTTAGAAACACAACAAAACAAGTTTGAGTCGATTCCGATAAGTGTACACAAAGTTATGGTCAAATTACCGAAGAGATGTCAAAACTGTCAAAGCTACTCGGCGACCACTCGGTGTGCGCCGAAGGCACGCCGAGCAGCATCACAGAGTAAAAATTGAGCCCCTGGTTTGTTTACAGAGCTCCAATTCAGTGTGCCGAAAGTACACCGAGCATGAATATCTGACAGAAACCCAGAATTCCAGAAAACCCTTTAGGAACCCCTCGGCATATCCTCGTTACGCCGAAAGGCCACCAAGAGTATGCCAAACACCACTTGGCGGCCCCTTGGCTCGCCGAAAAATTGCAAACCTTGTCCGTTTGACTTGAAATTTCACATACATGCTTATTTTGACCTAATTAGACTGATTTTGATGTTAGTTTTGCTAAATTATAATTATTTCATATACTTGCTTCTTTATCCTCCTTTGGCTATGTTGGTAGACGTATGATATTTTGATATACTTCATATTGTTTGCTTATCCATTATCTAGCATGTTAATTAGTATTATTACACATTATACACATGCTTTGTATGCTTAGTTAATGAGAACTTATTCATTTGCATATCATCACTCTTCATGACCATGGATTTGGTCTAAAAGCTACACCCTTTGCATGTAAATCCATACTTCTGGAACTTTAAGACTATAATGAGAGTAACATATCTGAAAATCATGATAGGTGAGGAGACTGATATTTTTATGTGTTGAGGGACCGTACATCCCAAAACACCAATTTATTTGTTTCACCCAAGGTGATGGATAGGCCTTGTATGGGGGTCCCAAAAGACTTGTGGAAAGATGATAGGTGAAGGAAGGTTCACATTGTGAGGCCCAATATCCAAATCATAAGAGTTGATAGGGGAGGGAAGGTTCGTATTTATGAAGCCCAATATCCGAATCATAAGAGTGCAATTCTGTTAGTAGATCGGCTAATGTTTGATTCACAAGGGAAGGTTCACATTGTGAGGCCCTGAGCTAAGTCCCTATGATCTGAAATAAGTGAGGGGATTGTGCCCTATAGGTCGAAGCTCCTAGAAACTATGATGTGCGCATAGAATAATCTACTATTTCAGCCATGTATTGGGGAATGAAGGTTCACATTATGAGGCATCCTTGGGTAGTAAGATTGAGATCATATGTGAAACATACATTAAACGAATGCTATACAACCAACATCATACATATTGCATATTAGATTGTCTTTAATTTCATGTGGTGATTATACTTGCTAGGTGCACAACATACATTAATAATTGAACTAGCACTTTGCATTGAACATCACATCATGTTGCATTATTATCATTATGATGTTATTAATTGCATATATTCTGTTTGTCTATTGATTATCATTGAAGAGTGGCGTTGACCCTACTTCAATAAAAAATATAGATTAATTGATTATTTACTGAGCTGAGTGTAGCTGACGCTTTCGAGCACAACATATTTCAAGACCTATAGATGATGGACACATGGACGATGAGGACCAAGAAGAAGGACTATGATGCTTTGAAGATAATAGTTGTTATTAGGGTTTTACCTGATGAGTTTAGTAGAACTTGCAGTAGGGTTTATTCGATGTAATTTCAGTACTTACTTGATTTACTGTAGTTAATAAGGATTGATTTGAAGCATGAGACTACTATTTTACTTTCCGCTTATTTCTGTTTGACGGATGTTATGTGATGGATATTATCTTAATAACACTACTTTTCTATACTTAATCTTATATAATATCCTTCTTAATTAAATAATTTTTGCTATGTATTGTTTATCCACTCCCATTTGGATATGGAGTGAAATTTGCCAACTAGACTTGGGAAATCCATTGATATTTTCATGTTTGGTTCGTGGCAGTGAGACACTAGAGAGTGATGTGGAGACGACGAAGAGGAGATGCGAGAAGACTAGTTTTATTTTTTGTAATGAGACTGTTTATTATATTGTGTTTGGTTGAGGAGTAGATAAACTCCATGGTTTTGAATTGAGATGTAATAACCGTACTTTTCATCATAGTGGTGTGATTGTGGTTACATAGGACCTTACTATGTTTTGATATAAATCATTTACTTCGCTGCTATTCATTGTTGTGATTATTGTATTGTCTATTGCTATTTGAGTTGTGCCATCCCTAAGGAGTGCGTAGAGGAGGGGTGAGAGTCACACTTGGGATTTAGGGATAAGCCCCTAGTATTCATGGGGTATACCCTAGAATTTGAGATGTGACAGAGTGGTAACAGAGCTGAGTTTGATTAACTTACCTTGATTGTTGAAATTGTGTGAGCTTGGATGATGGTATGCGAGATTTGTCACACCCTCGATCCCGATACCCGAATCCCTAGATAGGGTAGCTACAACAACATAAGTAAATAAAAGAAGTAAATTATTTCATTTATTAATTGAATTAGAGTGCGGAAGTGCTACAATAAAGAAATACAACTAAAATTGTAATAAACCCAAAATCTGATCATTAGCCTTTACCGGCTATGTAATAACCCAACCAAAATATAGGACTAAATTATAATTAACATAAGTATATGAGTTAGGGTGTAATTAATATATGAGTTAATTTAAAATTTTAGCAAGTTAGCTACAGATTTGACTTTGACTGTTTGTGATTGGTGGGCTGCACTATAGGAAACTAAAGCGCTTCACACACAATCATAACTCTTTAAGTTATAATGTGTGGCTAAGATCTTGTAGGAACTTTTAACTAAAATTAATGGTTTAGATTAAAAGACAGTAATAGAAACTTCCATAGGAGTTAGAAACTTACTATGATTCAAATATTCAAATATAGAAACATAGTTGAACTAGGAAAACTGGGAATTTATCTAAGGGCTTAGAAACTAATACATCCCAATAAAGGGACATGATTAAACTTAACTTATAATATGAATAGAACTAGGAAGTTTATTGAATTACTATATATAAGTTTTCCTGCTTGATTTCGAAAATCACACAAATCCTTGGAGCCAAGAAGGAGAGGAAGAAGAAGAGCAGATGTGAATTCTCTACTCAAACCCAACAACATCAAGGTAAGCTTTTGAATTTAACTTGTTTTAAGGTTTAAGTAGAGTTTCAAGTTTGTTTTTCAATAGTATGAAGTAAAGTTTCAAACTTTATATTAGTTTTCAAAGTTTTCAAAGTAAATTACATATTAGTTATTTACTTATGTTTTCCTAAATATTTATATTTGGTTTTGTGCGGAATTTAATATTAAGGAAGGTTACTTAAGGAAAATAATTGATTAGACTTGTAGAACCATTGAAATTCTAGAAAAACTGCCCAAAATCTGTAGTTCGGCGAGTACTCGGATAGCCTAGCACGTGCCAAACCAGCCCAGAGGAGTCCTTGGAGAGTCCTCGGCAAGCAGAGAACATGTCGAGCACCCTTTCACTGATTTCCAGTCCTTGGACTTCACACCAAAACCATCCTCGGTGCGCTGTGAGCAAGCCGAGTGTAACAGACTGATTTTTAAGCCCTAAAACTGGAAAACTGCATAGATCTGAACGTTTGATTACCGCACCTATGTGTATATTTAATGCAATTTATTTTATATTTTTTTAAGCGTCCCTATTCATTAGGAACACAAAAAAAAAGTTTGAACTGATTCCATTGAGAATTGACTAAGTTATGATTTATTTTCTGACCTTGTGTCAATTCTAGAAACCCATAATCTGTCAAATTTTGTGTTTATCGATTAAAGTACCTAATATAATAATTTTATATATTTTATTTTATATTTTTCCTATATTCCTCTTTGTGTTACGATTCTAACAAAATAAGTTTGAGGCGAGTCCTATAAGTATACACAAAGTTATGGTCAAATTACTAATGATACGTCAAAACTATCAAAACATTGGAAAACACACTGAGCACACCTTCTCTGGCGCATATTCAATTCCTTCTTAGAAAATAAGCACTTGAGGCTCTTATGGTCTGAAAATACCTCAAAGGTTTTGCCTACAAAATGATGCCTCCAGATCTTCAATACGAACACGATCGCTGGAAGCTCCAAGTCGTGAGTGGGATAATTTCTCTCATGCGTCTTTAGTTGCCTTGAAGCATATGCTACAACCTTGCCACCTTGATTTAAAACTCAACCAACCCAGATAGTGATGTGTCTATGTAGACTACGAAGCCAATGCCACTAACTGGAATTGTGAGGACCGGTGTAGTAGTAAGTTTTTCCATGAGGGTGGTGAAGGCTGTCTGGCAAGCATCGTCCCAGATGAACTTCATGTCCTTGCGAGTCAGCTTGGTCAGCGGGGATGAAATACTTGAGAATTCTTCAACAAATCTCCGGTAATAGGCTGCCAATCCTAAGAAACTGCGAATTTTAGGATACGTTCTTGAGTTGCTCTGTCACGACACAAGCCAGTTTAGATTTGTGGATCCATAACCGGGTCGGATTGCGACTCTCACCCCATATTTCTATGGGAGTGGAAAGAAATATAAGAACATAAGTGGAAGTTAAACATATAGTTCTAATAAAATATAACATTATTAATTACTTAGTGAG
The DNA here is from genome assembly GCA_031762675.1 of Pachysandra terminalis. NCBI lineage: Eukaryota > Viridiplantae > Streptophyta > Magnoliopsida > Buxales > Buxaceae > Pachysandra > Pachysandra terminalis. The sequence goes on from JAUPMG010137344.1 coordinate 10,841, forward strand.
TGACCCAGGGGAATCCGCAGGTTGCTGCAAGTCCTAGAGTCTGCGAGACTAGGTTCTGTCCGGTTGGGGAATAGGTATGACTTTCCCGGTTGGACCGATAGGAGGGGGATGACTTCAGGTTGTTGGGGCTCGTCGGAGCCATTGAAAAGAAAAATATAAGAAAGGGGTGACTCCAGGTTACTGGAGCCCCTGTTTGTGTGGTTGAATTATGAGGGATCATACACAGTGTCACATATGAGACAGCGTTTATTTTTCTGTACTGCATATGGTGTTGACTCTAGGGTCAACGTTGATATTAGTGCCCGTGCCCTTGTATCATACAAGTGCCCTAATTCTCGTTCTTTAACATTTATGAAAACGTATAGGAGATAGGTTATATTGACCATTAAGGAAATTCATGTGAGGTTGGGAGAGCAAATTTACTTGTCTTTAAGATATTAATTGTCACAACTGTACACCACTTGCACATATCTGTATACTACTATTGCTCACTATCACACA
>JAUPMG010137355.1:0-11341 GCA_031762675.1 Pachysandra terminalis
TATATATATCTAATTCCCAAAATAAATCATTTTGCACCACATGTTTAAGGGAACTCCCACCGCCCTCACCCAACCTTATCATCTGTCATGAAAGTCCCCTGATATCCTATCATCAGCATCCAACGTTGTAAGAACAATTTAATCAATGAAAATCTCCAACCTCCTCTTGAGCAAATGTGTATAGTCAATTCCTCTGTAGGTTCCTTTGTCGGGAAATAAAAGAGGAATCTGTAAAATGACAGTTTCTACACTAAGAGGCTAAATGGTATACCTGAAGCTTTCTAGGACCACTCCATAGGTTGCTTTGTAGGGAAGTAAAAGTGGAATCTGTAAAATGATAGTTTCTTCACTTGGAGACCAAAGGGGATACCCCAATCTTTCTAGAACCACTCTGAAACCTATGCTATTGAGGTAGGTGCACCTTCAGATACTCTAGCGATGCATGCTCGTTGAAAGGCATAGTTCTCTAAGGCTGCTAGGTGGTACACCACAATAGGTTTCATCTTCTCTACTGTTGGTTCCTTATCTCCCTATGGCATACCCATGAAAAATCATTATAATCCCCAGTTGGCCTACTCCACACATTCTGTGTAGTGATGCAAGGGGAAAACTGTTCAAATGCAAACTTTCTTCCCTGATATATCTCTGAGAAGGTTCTAGAGATGGCGATGATGGTAGATGGAGACACAATCCTTGTAAAAGCACATCATACAATGATTGCAAACCTAGCCTATTATCACTCTTATGGGATGATGATAATAGGCCAACCTTTTTCAGCAGATCAGTTACAAACAATGACCTTCTGTTGCTTCCTGCTACGAATAATAGAGAAATTTCCCTATATCTAGGAGTGCCTAATGGAGCAGAGTCCCGTCCAAGAATCTACCCCACTACCTTAACTTTTCATGAAATCTCCTAGATTCTACGCGAGAGCTCGGACGCGAGTCCTCCGTCTTGACAATTTGGAGCAACAGACCTGGAACTTCTCACAGCTTAAACTCAAAAACTTTTCTTGTCTATGCTTAGAAATCTTCTCTCGGTCTTTTCTTCTTCATCGATTCAGTTTCACGATAAAGTTTATCGGCAAAAATGTAAGGTTACCATGAAAAACTCACCACCCATCATGGATGATTTGTTTCCACAGAGTTCATGGACTTTCTTTCTTTAAATTTCTAGTGTGTGTTTTGGCGGGACATGCTTTTTTTTTTTGGGAATAGTTAACAACTTTCAGTTGTGGCAAAAAGAGTGAAACAGGGTACAAGGAATTCTCAACTACAATACAGAAACTTGTCCCCGCAGGATAACATCATTGACATCCTATTCTCTTTTGAACTAACAAGCAAATAGCGATCTCTCTTTCCCGTCGAGGATTTTTTTATTGCGCTCTTTCCATAGGAACAACAAACCATGGCGTGAATGCTCTACACGATGGTGTCCTTCCGCCAATTAGTGTGTATGAACCTGTTCAAGTCCAACAGGTTCTTGATCAGTAACGTTCCCAGGGTTGTACTCTGATCGATACTAACATTGAGTCATAATCCAATTGTTTTAATCTCTCAGTTAGCTTGCTTTCCAGAACATGATGTTATTGTTTTAGCCATTGGTTGCTAAATCTTGCATGGGGCCTGTTATGAAAATGTGATTGCTCATTTTGGTGACGTTGCAAGATATATCACTAGAAAGATATTGGCTCTTTATGGTTTAAAATATAATATTGCATCTGAGAAATATAAATAGTTGGGTAAATTAATTTGCAATTTTTTCTATAATCCAGAGTATGATTTGTCTGAGAAACAAGCTGAAGCCATATTAGACATTACCCTAAGAAGGCTTACCCTTCTTGAGGTATGTTCTGATTTTTCTACTAATGTTCTGTTTTCTGCTTCCTCCATGAGATTTTTCAATGTATGTTTCTCTGTACTATTTAATAGTAGTAATTTTTCTTTCCTTTCTGAGCAGAGAAAAAAGTTTGTTGACGAAGGTAAATCCTTGGCTGAACAAATTTCTGAGTTAAAGGAGCTTCTGTCAAGCAAAAAACAGATACTCCAGGTAAATGTTTACTCTTAAAACCCATATATAAATCTAAAGAAGAGGTTATCTGCTGCTTTCTCCCTTGTGGCATGCTGGTAGTTTGTGCTTGATGTACCAGTACTAATTTCTTTGATTCAATACTAAGTCCCTGTCTGACAAATTGTCTGGTTGATTAAAGATGTTGTTCTGCTTGAAGGTCATTGTGGCTGACACTGTGCCATTATGTGGAGCCTGCATTGGTTTCCCTACCATTTTATAATGCATAACGTTATACTAGTAGTCTAGTGTCATATTATCTGATGTGATTGAATACCTTCATCAGTTGCTTGAATTTTAATAGATAACTTATTCCTACTTTTGTATTGGTAATTATTTGTATCTGCATTTGGGTATCTATTTTTGTATTAATTTTTTGTTACCTTGTTCATTTAAATTGTGGTCACATGTCCATAGATATTCTGAAGTCTTCGAATATGTCTTCTTTTCTGTTATTATTATTATTATTATTTTTCTTACTCTGGAAGTATGTGTTAGTGTTGTATTATTATGTAATAATATTTGAAGCTATTTTCCCGCTTCCAGTTATTTTGCTTTGGAATGTTTGGATATTTACCTTGTCTTCTTGAGCGGTATATTTTGATAAATCGTTTAGAGATTCGTGAGAATTGAAAAATGAATACATACTAAAAACAAATTAATAGGTATAGAAGCTGGTGTTTGTTTGAGAATGTGCAATTTGTTGTCATTTTCATTTCTTATGCTCATTGGAAAAAGAAGGGTCAAGGGAGATGTGGGGAGAGGGTGAGAGATGCTAGGAAAACTGTCACAACCCTAGACCTGGACTTTCTGAATATCGAGGTGTGACTAGCATAGCCGGTCAAATATGCTTACAAAAGTACCTTAAGATTCAATTCACTTTATAAACCATGTGATCAAACAGACCATTGCTAAAAGAGAATACACAACCATGAGTTTTATATACATTCCAGCCCAAGATTTACGAAACAGAGTGTATATGCATTCAATACTTTACCTCCAAAAATTATATAAAAAAGTCACCCAATCACCATGGTTTATAATGTGGTGCTGTATCGGTTGATACATATTGTATATTGACCAATACGACACGATACACAACATTAAGATATGATATGTATCTTTTTACAGTGTATCGGTTGATACATTACCTATACGGTTAATACATTGTCGATACAGTTTCAATATGCTTGATACTGCCTCGATACGTTGGATACTGATAAAAAAAAAGACAATGAAAACTAAAGAGTGATCCAAAAAAGAAAAAAAAAAAACAGTAATAGAAACCCTTAAATTTTGTTTTTGATCAGTAATAGAAACCCTTAAATTACTAACCTAATTTCAAAAAATAGCTAAGAAATGTGAAACAGAGAGAGAGAGAGAGAGAGAGAGAGAGAGAGAGAGAGAGAGAGAGAGAGAGAGAGAGAGAGAGAGTATTTGTTTGGTTGGAGAGAGAGAGAGAGTATTTGTTTGGTTGGGGTTATATTCTTTTTCTTATCCTGATCCTTATCGTTCTTCTTCTCCTTTCATTTGCTATTTTCCTTCTTTGAAGATTGTCGAATAAGAAGGCTGTTTGTTTGAAATATGCATCTATATGTAATAAAAATTGTTCTTTTTTATTCTAAGATATTCCTAATGGATTTTGAATGCGTTTGTTGATGTTTTAAAGTATGTTTCTACATCTTAAATTATGATTACATCTTGTTACTTACACATAATTGATCCCACTAGATATGCACAATTTTCTTTATGCTTTATTAGTTTATGTGATATAGTATGACTTTACGCTTATTGAAGTTTTTTTAAGTTTTCATGTGCCTGTGCGCTTAGTGATTGGTTTTCACGTTAATATATTATACTTGTAGGTGGATCATATCAAAAACATGTTAATTTATCATATCTTTACCTTATCTTTTCATAAAAGTGGGTCTTGTTTTATGTATCCTTCATTTTCCTTGCGTATCCATAGTATCTATGACTTTTACAGTTTATCCACGCGTATCCGATATGATACTCGATACGTATCCATTTTCAAGCTGACCAATACGATACCTCAATACGATACTTTTAACCATGCCAATCACCAAGTCAGTATCAAAACATACCCTCACCATGATTACAAAACATAACCCAGCTAACTTTGATACTATACTGCCAAATTACAAAATACTCAATACTAAGTTCACTGAACCCAAAAGGTGCATCAGTCACTCTATAACAATTGTAATAATAAGAGTTAGCTAAATGGCTCAGTAAGTAACTAAGCCTGATCAATAGGGTTCACACTTCACATTTAAAACATAACATCTAATCCAATATTTCATGACAATTCAAATATTGAAAACTTGTGATGCGGTTCAATGAAATAGTTTCATAAAGAAATACCAAACTCAAAAGTTCTTAATAATTGGAAAGATCAAAATAATCAGGTCATGCGCATAGATGCCCAGACTACCATATAGGTAAACGACATAGAATACCAAGTGGCAATCCCTAATGATATCTGAAGCAAAGCTTACGACTAGCACCTACACGGTAATCCAAAAATCAAAGGAGTTCCAGATAATTCACAGATATCCTCATTGATGTCAGGCCAAAGGCTCACAACTAATGATAGAGGCCAGATATGCTAATTGATCAGATGAGGCCAGATATATGACTTGGCCAACCTGTCCAGAAATTATCCCGTAGGCATGGCATTCTTTTCAGAAAAATCCTTAAAAAGACATCATTCATATATACACCTAAATCACGTGAAATTCATTTTGAATCCGCCATTGGCGTCACAATTCAAATCGTATCGGATTCAGATTGTATTTCAAATTCAGATATACATATCAGATTTTGAAGTCAAATCATTTATCTGATATCCGATTCACCATTCAAAATCGTATTTCAGATTCCCAATTCAAATTACATATCAGATTCAAAAGTCTAATTGTGTATCAGAAAACCAAATAGAAATCCTAATTCAAAATCTGAATATTTAAAGGCTGAAAAATCCAGATGGAAATACCATATCAATATTTTTTTTAATTAATACCCTCTAAGCAAAATTAGGCCTCAAGGCACTCTAACGGTGAGAGGGGGGGTAGAGGCAGTGACCCCGACCTGTATATTAAAAAGATTAATAAATACATGGTGGAACGGGGGACATAATGAACCTTATTCCAAAGCAAATGCATGTGAAGAGAGTTGATAATCAAACAATGCATGAAAGGAATTCCATAAATTGGAGCTCCTTTACATACAATGAAATAAAACCAACTACGTCTTCCTAATGAAAGGCAACCCCATTCTATCCATTCGAAGAGCCGCTCTTCCTTTAACATGCATATGATCACGATCATAATAAATTGAGTTAACCTGAGAAGAGCAACCAGGATCGGTGAGAGAATCTACACACGCATTACCTTCTCTGCAGATTTGACTGATTTGAAAATTTTGAATGTCTGCTTTGTTCAAATAATCCAGTGAAGCACGCCCCAATTGCAATTGAAGTTCCCTTTAACCGTTCAACAAGAACGCGTGAATCTGATTCAGTCACCAGATTGCCAAAACGCATCATGTTTGCATATTTAATAGCATCCCATAAGGCTCTAGTTTCAGCAATCATGTTAACCTGACCATAATGGTGAGCATAGGAAAAAGTAAATTGCCCTTAAAATCTCTGAATATGCCTCCACCACCACTATTATTAGGTTTAACATACCCATCTGTATTTAATTTCACGGTCCCTAATCTCGGCTTTAACCATTTAACTGTGATAATTTTCGGGACCGAAAGTCTAATAGCTTTGACACCCAAAGCTTCAAATATCGTCCGCAAAAGGAAGGGAAACCTTAAGCAACCAAGAAGTCTCTTGTTACAAAAATTTAACTTTCATAATAATAGAGCTTACCGGGTCTATGAGGGTTTCCTTGAAGGTGATTATTCCGTTCAATCCAAAGCTCCCAAATAATAAAGACGGTCACAATACCCTTGAGATGACCAACTTGAGATCGATCATCGCTATTTGTAAATCAATGAAGAGCTTTGTCCTTAATATTTTGACCATGAACATTATTCATATTAAATAACGGTGCAAAGTTATTCCAAATACTTGATGTTAAATAACTTGTAGAAAAAATATGATCCATCGTTTCCACCTTACGGCCACAACACTGACATCTTGAAGCCAAGCTAACACCCAATCTTTGAATGTTGCTATCTTCAGGAACCGCATTGTTCATAACTCTCCATAAAAAAAACAAGAAATTTTGGTTGGAATAACCTTATGCCAGCACCACTTTGCCCAGGATAACCCACATCAGAATTCTGACTAGCTTTTCATGCCGAATGAGAGGTAAAATTCCTAGACTTGGAAGGCTTCCGAATCAACCTGTCTGGTCTTTGAGTGATGACCACATTAGTAGAAAGAAGTCTATCCCCAGCTTCAGGGATAAGAAATGTTCTGATCAACTGAATATTCCAGTCACCTTCCTTGTCCTTCATATCAATAAGTTTGGCATCCAAACTAATAAGATTAGTATCTGCCGCATAGAAGACCAGAGGAATAGGGTGTAACCAGTGATGAAACCAAAAGGAGATCTTCCCCTTACCAACAATGCCAAAACGAATTATCAAGGACAAAATCCTTAACCTATAAAATAGCAGAAGACGTAGTATAATTATGACCACTAGCTAAACTCTTACCCTTAGCGTACTTAGAATTAAGGAGCTGCACACACAAGCATTTATTCAAGAGACTGTTCCAAGTGATTTTCGAGTAAAAACTAAACATTACATCCTTCATTGACGAAAACCAAGACCACCATTATCTTAAGCTTTAGCTAATCTATCCAACTTCATTCAGTGCCGCTTAGTGTGAGAGCTGTTGTTTCCCCAAAGAAAATTGGCAAAAATGTTTTCCATCTCCTTAAAGACAGATTTGGGAACTGAAAGCATAGACAGTAGGTGAATAGGAATTGATGATAGAACACTTTTAATAAGTGTTAGTTTACCACCCCAAGATAACATCTTTGATCTCCAACCATGAATTTTGCTTCTGACCTTATCAATATTATCATTAAGACAGTTTTTTTTACATTTACCTTTGCATAAAGGAACATTGAGGTATGTAAAGGAAAGATCCTTTGGGGAAAAAACATAGTTTGAGCAATCATGTTCCTCCTTGTGTATGACATATATTTAGATGCAACAAAACAACTCTTACCCTTGTTCACCAGTTGCCCAGAAGAAATCTCATATTTATTAATGCGCTCCAGAAGATATTTTAAGGAATTCCATTGACCATTAGTGAATATTAATATATCATTTGCAAAAAGAAGGTGAGAAATAGGATTATCAGCTTTTCTTTGCTTGAAATGCTTAATTCTTTCTTCCTGAAATGCCTTGGTAAGGTTTCTGCTAAGAACCTCTTCTGCAATTATAAATAGAGACAGAGATAAAGGATTACCTTGTCTTAGACCATGGGATGAACTAAAGAACGCATGAACCAAGCCTTGAGGAAGGTCCAAATACTAGCAGTTAGATATACACTTCTGAATCAATGATATCCAAGGGAGAGAAAAATCAAACTTCGATAAGACTACCTCTAGGAAATCCCATTCCAGCATATCATATGCTTTAGCCATATCCACCTTGATTACAAGATTGCCCCCAAAATTTTTATTATCAATATTAGACATCAATTCCTAAGCAATGATAATAATATCAAGAACGGACCTCCTAAGGTAAAAGCCCCTGGTTCTTGTTATATAATAGGAGGAAGAACAGTAGCTAATCTATCATCAGGACCTTAGATATGATCTTGTAAGAAAAATTGCATAAACTTATAGGCCTGAAATCAGAAAACTCCCTCAGCACTTTGATTTTGGGAATAAGGACCATATAGGTGGAAGTATAACTCCTAGGAGGAACCTCCCCAAGGAAGAAGCTTTGAACAGCATTGATCTCATCACACTTGATGATATTCCAACATTTCATAAAGAAGTGACCAGTAAAACCATCTGTCCAGGAGCACTATTTGGGTCCATAGAGAAGACAACATCATGATTTTGATCTTCTGATATAATATTAGGTGCTAGGTGTCATGGAAGTAGGTGCTAGGTGTCATGCAAGTATGGGTAGTAATGTTACGTTTTTTTAGCCCTTGGGTATATTACTAATTACAATACAGCCCTAGTTCTTTTTACTATTTATCCCTTGGTATACATTATTTATTAAGGTATAGCCTCAGTTACTTATATTTAGGATTTACAAAGCCTTTCTAAGTACATTTTGAGTCCGTCCAAAAACAATGGCTAGTAATGGAATAGATGATCAATTCAAGTATCATCTTGTGAGATGGGAACTGATTAGCAAGCCTAGATAAAAAAAAAAAAAAAAAAAAAAAATCATCTACCTTCATGGAGAATTTTCTGGTAATATTGCCTTCAAGGTTGGGGAAGGGTATAAAGTTAAAGTGAAGTTTTGAGAGGATTAAATGTTTTACAAGGGAGTATAATCAAGTTGGTTGGGGAATGTTGGATTTCATTCATGCTTTACAGCCTTTGAAGGGACAGAAAGAATGAAGATGGTTGTTAAGAAGTAAGAGCAGCTGCATTGCAGTTTGTTCTGTTTACCAATCACTAATATGCGAACAGCTATCTTCTAGCCAAGGGAACACATCTGGTCCACTCACCCCACCACCACACACACACACACACACACACACAAAATGGAAAGTGACCTTGGATAGGACATTGATACTGAGCCTTTTAAGGATTGTAATTTTCTGAAGGAGGGTACTGGGAGGGTGGACTGGCAACAGATTTAACCTTTGGCATTTTTGCACAAAGTGGCTGCACTCTAACTCGAACCCGCGTTTTCATGTTGGCAGCCCGAGGATTTTACCATCACAACAAGTGTCGCTCTCTATACTAGACCATTTGATAACTTAAAATTGGACACTTCCCAACTGGTGCGTGTTGTGCAAAAAGGAGAATCAATTCATATTTGCTAATATATTTTGCTTGTTCTCACCAGAATGTTGGAGTTTTGTGGTACATAAGCTTGGGTTTCATTGGGTGATGCCTAGAACCTTAGATGTTGTTTTGTAAAAATGGTGGCTGAGAACAAGTAATAGAAGATGGTTATGTTGTGGGGCCTTCATCCTTTTGTTGTGTGTTGGGCAATATAACAGTAAAGGAATATGTGCCTATTCAAAGACAAAATAATCAATAAAGTGTATCATGTTTAGTGGACTATTCTACAAACTCTATCATTTTTGGTCAATGAAAAGAATTCTGTTTATAAAAATAATAATAAAGCAATTGCAAAACTAAATCCAATTATTTTATTTGAATTAAGAAAAGTACATGATTCAAGTGAAAATAAAAATTGAAAAGATTGTTGGCGATTGCCTTTTTGTCATGGGATTTTCACTTGGTCCACTTCAATAATCCAACAAAGAGTCTTTTGTAAATTTCAAATGGGATGGGATATCAGGCTTTAATGGATGATTGGATAGCAGAGATGTTCATGTAGATTCATATGATGACCAGTACTGATCCTTGTATTCAGTTGCCATGCACTATTTGTGTATTCAGTTTATTTCTTTATTTTCTCTTTTGATAAATATTCTTTTACCTATCATGAGAAAAACAAATGCAAACCTTTGCCTTAACGTGCCTAACATGTTCAATTTTTCCTTTTTTCTTTTGATTTGGGTAGACCACACTTCTCATTTTTTGCATTATGTTAAGGTAGACCCTCTACAAAAGAATCAACCGCAACGAAGCTCTCATATGTCAGAAATCAGTTTTTAATCATGGGAGGGTGTCATAAGTATTAATAATATTACCAAATGTTTTCTGAACTGTTTGACCAGGTTTAATTACCTGGCGAAACATGACTATTCATGCCACATGAAGTGATTATGTGGCGAATCAGGATTATTTACCTGGCAGGGATCCTCTCGATAGGGCACATTGATAATCTTTTTACCAATGTCAGTGTCATTATTGCACATGTATAGGATTAAGTCACATGTATTAGGAGTTGTTGGATTTTTTCAAGATTCTTTTTTCTCTACAAGAAAGTTTGTTAGATTTAGATATTGTTGTTGTCATGCTGCTAATTTATTTGAGGCTGAATTTGGCGTGTGAAAATAGGTTCACACTAAAGTACACGTGGGTAATTGGTGTTCGCCACATCACATGCCACTTATGAAATTCGTGTCATACCACGATTCTAACTTTGGTTCTTCTCACCATTAAACCTGGCCTCTGACAATTTATAAAGAAATTATGGAAAATACTAGATATCATTTGGGCAGACCTTACTTCCCACTTTGTGCATCAAGTGATGATGGAACTCTTTGCAGAGTATTATACTAATGGGATTGACATGTAGCACTAGTCAAGGTTTGAGTCAAGGGAGATCATCCTATCTTAATCAGAGAGGACTCCACTCACATCCCCACTCCATCCCCTAACCCTATGTGCGTGCAATCCAAATCCCCAATTCTGCCACATGGAGGTCTTTATAGTAACCAATCTTAAACCTGATGCTAGTTAGAATTTCAAAGAATTGGAAAGAAGAAAATTTTTCTGAATTGTCCTGAATCTGTTTTATTTCCTTTCAATCCTAAACCAGAAATGAGCAAGTTCGGTGACACACACCAAAAAAAAAAGTAAAAGGGTCTAAAAAGAAAATAGGCTTCTGCACTATCGGGTCTGTGTTATTAGAGTTGATACTATGCTAATTTTGTGTTGGTGGTTGAGCACGAAAAGATCTGCTTATTACTGTTATATTGTTTTAACTTGTTTTTTGTCATTCAAATGATTCTATTGCTTCCTTTGTCTCTATCTAAGAATGCTTCTCATCTATTCATCTCAGGAGAAAGATCATAGTCTTATGTTATAATCATACTCCCATGATAGTGTATGAATCCATTCTTATCTTTTCCCGCTGCTTCTAGCTAATAGAACAAGAAGCAATGGAGCTAAAGAAAAAGTTTCCCACCCCTAGACGTTCGATGTTGGAAGATGCTGATAGTGGTGAAGTAGAAGATATAGATATTATTCCGAACGATGAAATGCTTCTGGTATGGAGCTCAATGCAGCAGTTAGGAGTCAAACGATATTTTATTTCTTTCTCTCTTATTGCTTCATATTTTCAGTTATTCATCATGAATGTTTATTGGATATCCAAACAACAGATTCTTTCTTAGATGTTTGTGGTTATATTTTACAGGCTCTTAGTGAAAAAGGTTATGTTAAGCGGATGA
>JAUPMG010137366.1:0-11341 GCA_031762675.1 Pachysandra terminalis
GGACATCTCTGGTCCTCACCCTATCTCTGGGCCTATTGTACATCTCTGGTCCTCACCCTCACTTTGCCTCTCGAGGCAACATCCCAACTCACTCTGGAATTGAGTCAACGCTGGTCATCCCGACCATGAAGTCAAATGCAAGACTTTAGCATTATGATTCAATTAGATTTAACAAATGCAGTACGCAAACATCATCATTAACTAGGAATCAAATGATGATCATCAACAGAAACTATCCACCCGCCCATACACGCAGATAATCGGATTGGATACCATCATAAGTTTCCTGGATGTCCAACATAGGCACAACCATTCAATCATCACACATCATGGATTTGCATCTCCATGTCCAACATACTTAGAAGCATTCACGAGTCATCATACATATGCATCATGCTCATACTTGTCCACATGCAACATAATTCTAATCTCATGCTTATTCATAAAATGAAATGAACAAATATAACCAAGTGTTTCAAGGCCTTACATCATTGGCCTTTTCTTCACAATACAATGTCTTATGCTTAGAAAAGAGTATAAACATCAATCATAAATATTACCAATCTATCTCATTAATTTGATTTTTCTCGTTATATGAGGTTAAGGCTACGAGTTTAAGTCAGCTAATACTATAAGAATTATTGGAGTACTTACGTGTAAGAAATCCTCCATTCCATTCTGCAGGTCCAGGTTGTGTAATGACCTGAAACTTTTAATAAGTGATTTTGGGTCAAACCGTGATTTTCAAAATTTTTGAGTTTGAGGATTAATGAATTTGGGAGTTTGAGAAAATTTGCTAAGAACTAATTTTTATTGGCTAGCACACATAGAAACTCCTACATAAGCACACACCTTAGCACCTTCACATAAAAATCTGAATCAAGGGTGGGGATTTTGTCACTTAAAGAAAACCTAGATCTAAGGGTTGAGAGTTAAGGAGTGAAAAGAATAAAGAGGGGTTCTAACCTTTTCTCTCATTTTACTATGTTGAGAAGAAGAGAACAAGAAAGGAAGAAGAAGACCTAGAAGATCAAGAAGAAGAGCAAGAGGAAGACTGAATTGAAGATTCGGAGCTGACGAGCTAGGGCTTCACGTTCTTGACGAGGTAAGTACATTGTGTACTTCTAGGAGTCCATGCTTGGATGATTTCCAAAAAAACAACATGAGATTTATGTTGTGATTCATGATTCTTGAATGTCTTGATTCATGCATTTTATGATTTAGTGTGTAGATTTGTGCATTTTGTATCTTAAGGTGTAGATTTACTTATTTCATACTCTTAAGTTCATTTTGGACGTTTATTTATCTTTAATTGTTTATGGATTGATTTCAATTGCATGTGTTACTAATGGCAAGTTTGAGTTATGTATTTCAGACGTAAATTGTCATGGGAGAGGAGGCCAAATAGAAAGGAATACGAGAAACGAACTTGGGGCAAAATCTAGGTAAGAAAATCCCAAAATTGCGCTTGTCGGTGGATTCGTCGGTCCACCGATGACACCCATCGATGGAGCAAAAATCACTTGAACCACTATCGGTAGATCCGTCGATTCACCGACGGGACCCACTGATAAGTTAGGGCATCGACCGACTCATCGGTGGATCGTTGGTGGCACCGACGGATCCACCGACGAATCAACCACAAGGGGGAACATTGTCGGTGGCACGTCGGTCCTCCGATGGGACCCGCCGACAGGCACTGGTGTTTAGGAGTTTTGGTCGGTGGATTCGTCGGTCCACCGACGAAACCCTCTGACGGGCATCGGTGGATTCGTCGATGGAACCGACGGAACCTACCGACAGGCTTTGGACTATTGGACTTTGGTCGGTGGATTCGTCGGTCCACTGGCAAAACACATCTACGGTGTTGGTGGATTCGTTGGTCCACCGATGGAACACACTGAGGGTGTCGGTGGATTCGTCGGTCCACCGACGGAACCCACTGAAGAACACAATTTTGAGCCTGTGGACTTGGTCGGTGGACTCGTCGGTCAACCGACGGGGGTGATTGAGACCAAGCAAATAAGACTTGAGGGTGGGTTGACATCCAAACTTAACCACTGATGCACATGGAATTGTGGGGATGTTATTGGCTCCTTGTGTCTACTCAATGCTAATTAATCTGGGTATACACAATACGTATCGATGCCTGCATGCTCTTGAGGACATAGTCTGGTGTGTGCTAACCAGTGACATGTGATTGTTTTTACACGAATACTTAGGCATAGATATTACACGTTACAGTCTTACAAATTATAATGGTTGGCTATGATCATGCATGATATGGTAATGTATGAACTCGATAGGTCAAACATGAACATCTTATCTCTACATATGACTTGTAGTATCTAGCGTATTAGTACATTGTGATTGATTCTCTGATTTGAGTTATAATGATTAAGTGCTTGGTGGATTACATTGTTGATTAGTGTATTGTCTGTGTGAACATTGATGCCATGTGATTATGGACTTATGTAAAACGCATCAGTTATTTATTTCTTTATTTAGTTCCTGCATATGTATAGATGTGTATGATTCAGTATGGATTGAATGGATCATGTTATACAATTATGATTATTCTTATGCATATCATGTAGCTAAATGTTAATTCCATGCATTAAAAGGACATTCATGCATTGTGGGTCTCTGTATGAGACTCAGACCCTGGACTGATCTTAGCTCCTCTTAAGGAGGACCAATGGATAATGTGAGGATACTTGGAATCCGAGGTGAGTGCCAAATGAGAGACAAGATCTCTGGTGTCCCAGTGGAGGATTATATATGTATAAATCAAAGATTGATTTATGGGTGAGGGATTTGCTTCCCCAAGAGCCCGAGGACAGCTATATATTGTATCATATATATATATAGAGGGTAATCAGATTGGTAGGTGTGGTGTCTGATGATGTGCCACGAAGGGAGGTTCACGAAGATGATGCCCTCAGAACTACCCTCGCGCGGGAGGATGTTTTGGTTCCTCATCCAGGTGGAGGTAGTGTTCCCTCCAAGAGTTGCGACTCCCTGTGATTGTGTTGTACACACAGGATCCACTGTTGGCCTTAGTCCTATGTGGTCCACGCATCCATGGTAGTGATGCATGGTGGCGTAGTGGGACTATCATGGACATCCAACGCCACAATACCCAATCTCATTCATTGCATTCACGTTATTGTAGGGTTCCTGCAGTGGATTGGTCGGTGGACCAACCACCCACCGACGATCTCGTCGATCGCTTCATCGGTAGACCGATGGGGTCCGCCGCCAATGACAACTTATGCAGTCTCTATCAGTGGGTTGGTCGATGAACCGACCACCCACCGACGGTCTCTTCCTAATAGGTTGGCCTCATCGGTGGGTTCGTCAGTGGACCGACGACCAGCTGACGAGCACGATTCTGGGTTTTCTGGTCTTCTCCAAACTTCCCCCTTTTCAATTTTAGGTCAAACCAACACTTCAAATAGGTCCAAAAATACTACATGAAAATATCTAAACATATTGTCAGCATTTAAAACAAATTAAATGATTAAATCAACATGCATCAACATTTATAATGAGAAAATACAAACCCTAGTCTAGGTTTACACACCAAATCCAATCTCAGCTAAACCATCATGCAAAAACAACTATTCTAACATCCTAAATACTAATATTAACACCATTAATTATCTAGAGATTATACATATCACTAGAATTTGGGTTTTTGCCCAAATACCCAATAAATTGAGAGAATACTCGCCTTGGTTTGTTGATGTCGTGGTTTCCTCGTGCTCCCACCATTGTTGTTGCGCTCCCTTTGATCTCTTGTGCTCAAAGCTCCCTCTTCCTCCTTGCCTTGATGATGAAAAACCCTCTCCAAGCTCTAGGGTTTCCTCTCCTCTCTCTTTCTCTCAAATCTCAGCCAAGAATTCTAGGGTTATGAGACATAAGGAGTATTTATACTCTTCAACTTAAGTTAAGATCCTATTTGGTCTGCACAACCTAGATTTTCAGTTAATTGCTGATTGAACCCAAGTCTCAAGGTATCATCACCTAATTCTAATTCTAGGATCCACTCACACCATGTTCTACTCTTCTCTGGGTCAAACTCACTAGTCCAACCTCGCCTTCCAGACAAATGACTAAAATACCCTTTCTAGATTTTTGAAATTTTTCGAGTTGTTACAGGCATGGTATTGACAAGAATAGCAATGTCTAACAAATTAATGACAGTCTTTAACCATTGTAGGCCAATAATAGCCTGCGCGTAGGATTTGTTTTGGCTTAGGCATGGCCATTGACATGTCCACCACATGCCCCTGCAAGGGTGGTTTCAAGTACTTCTTGTGTTTCATGAGAAAGTAGACAATGACACAAGGTACCATCAAAAGGGCGTTTATAGAAGGTATCTCCTAAAAAGATGTAGTGTTGAGCTCATCTACGAGTAAATAGTTTATCATGAGAAATGGCAGGTAGGGTACCATGTTTATGGTACTGATATATTTCATGAAACCATGGGAGAGGATTATTTTCTAGTGCTAAGTTTGTACAAGGTGAGGTAACATTAGCTATCTAGTGGCCATCAAAAGAGGCATGTGCAAGAGTGGCGAGCTGTTCAACGATGAAAGTGTAATGGGTAGTTTCAAGAGGTAGCCGAAGCATAGAGCCTATGAAGGCCATGACATCGACATAGTGGTTAGGAGGATTGTTTTGCTAAGGTCTAAAAGGGTGGGTGGGTTTGCGAGTTGGATGAAAGAGTGGTGTCTATGAGTAGATCAATATTTGGTGTTTACTCTGAATATGACTAATGTTAGAGACGGTTGGGGTATCCCCTAAGATGGTGATAATTGCATTTTGGAGGGGGAATTCAACACATTGGTTGAGACTATATGGAATAGCATCTAACTCATGGATCCAAGGACGACCTAAGAGCATGTTGTAAGAGGTGGGAATGTCTAGGATAAAGAAAAGTGTTTGGTGAATTGAAGGGCCTATTTGTAGGGGGGCCAAATGGTACCTACTAGGTATCTTATTGTGTTATCGTATGCTGTAATTGCAATGGGGCATTCTTGAATTAAGGATGTGTCAATATTAATTTTGAAAAAGGTGCTAAATGTAAAAATGTTAAGGGCTGATTCATTATCTACTAGTATGTTGTTTATGAAAGTATTTTCAAGTTTACTAGAGATGTAAATTGGCTCATTATGTTTGGTGTTCTTGGCCGAGGGAAAGACTATAGAGTTTGACGTTAGAAGAGGGTCTATTAAGGCTTCTAGTTCATGTGTTGATAGGTGTAAAGGGTGTTTTGTGAAAGAGTCACCAATGGTAATACTACTGATCGACGGAAGCCTAAATCAACGAGTGATCGTACCCCGTCTCTAGAAGAACTAAAGAGGTAAGACTAAGCGACCATTTAGCACGGGCGAGTAAGACTGGGAAAATAGTGGGTCAAGGTATTAGAAGTTTGTGATCTCTTTCTAGGGCCACATATCAGAAGTGTAACTCAGTTGAACGTCCCCAACCCCTATTTCTCCTACTGAGATTGTTTGAGCATGTACTTCGGAGCTATGTTTAAGAAATCTTCCATACTCCTCCCTTCATCCGTAATCTAATTGTGGTTTTAGACTGCACCTGCAATAGGTTGCCTACGTACCTAAATAGGGATCAAATCAGACGTAGTTCAAGGTCTAAGGATTTCATGATCTCCCTCTGCCCCTCTTTCCATCCTTTTTTCCATCATCTATTTCAAAAATAATTAGCCGCTATTTATACCATTTGGAGAAAGATAACAGAAGTTAATTTTCTGTTAGACCGTTTCTAACGGTGTTAAAACGCTAACCCGGGGTAACATGGAGTAATTACCTCAGTCTCTTAAGTGGACCAATCCAGAGTCATGTTGGTGAATTACATGTCAAGGGGCTGGTGAACCTCACGCCCCTCCATTCCTTTCATATCTAATTCCCCCTTTGTATATGGGGCTCTTAACGCCGCAGTACAGGCGATGGGGTTCAACAGTGCGAGTGTAGTAGAAATTGTCTTGGCCTTGGTATAGCCGTTAACGTTAGTTTTAGCACCCTTGAGGTTTTTGAATCTTGGTACTCTCGAAGTCATCGGAATCTCTTTCTGCATTGTTAAGGTTTTCCTCAAAAGAAAGTATATGTTCATTGATGTCATGCCCCAAATTCGAGATGTAGAATCTCGAGGATTATATAAGGGAATAACCTTCGGATCCAAATCCATTGATGCGGATAACCATTCACCATAACACAACCCTCACATGGTTGATCAGAGTTAACATAATAAAAATCAGAGGAAGTCTTATTAAATTTAAACCATTCAATCAATAACTTATTCTAAACGGACTAAGTTAGAATTGGTCCAAAGTAAACCCAACTACCTTATTACAAGTTTATGCCCCACGGGGTCAGACCAAATAAAAAGAATCAAATTCTCAGTATCTCTATGTTCAACTTAAAACAAATAAAAGCATCTTCTAAGGAATAGAACCTCTTCCAGTCCGCATACTACTCGAACCGTTCATCTGTATAGGTTGAGCAAAGCCCAGTAGAGAAAATCCAAAGAAAATACGGCAACTATTTCCATAGGATCATAATAGCACAAATTAATTCATCCATCTTCACCCAAAAAGTAAATAGTTCACTCCCAGGGTTTAAGCATGCTTGCATGTCATAATATTCTCAATATTCGTGCATATCATCTAATAGAAATAATTCTGTAGTTGTACCATGCTTTTCATTACATATAACATAGCTATCTTATTAGATAAGTACAAACAACCACATCAATCTCATTATTTATGATACCATTCATTTTACTAACACATGATATTATCACGTATTAATATTTAATCCTACACAGTCCCAATATGCTTTGAACCTAATCCACGTGATCTCATCATGTTCACACAATCATGCCACATAGTCCCACAATGCAGAACAAGCAAACCACATAGTAAAACACATGGTCCTACTATGCTACAAACACATAACCCACATAGTCCCACTAAGTTCATACACAACTTACATGATCCCATAATGCATTAATAGTTCCATCACATGGTCGCACCATGTTTCAACCACAATCCACATGGTCCCACCATGCTATCAAACCTTGTCCACATGATCCCATCATATGAACAACCAAAACCAATCTTTTAGGGACTTATACCCACGATAGATCACACCATTCCATGATCCCATCATATCAACCACCATGCTATCAAACCTTGTCCACATGATCCCATCATATGAACAACCAAAACCAATCTTTTAGGGACTTATACCCACGATAGATCACACCATTCCATACGGCCATTCCACATGGTCCCACCATGCTTCACATGCTATCACATCACACATTCACCTCACACACATACGATCATAATGCAAGAACACAAACATCAAATCACAACCAATGCAATGTAGAAATATGAATGATATGATGCAGTGACGAGTCATGAGTGCAGATGATGCATATGCAATGCACAATCAAACAAACATTCAACCATTCTTTAAGTGACTTTCACCCACGGAAGAATGCACCAGTTACGACCATCCAATTTTAGAGACTTTCACTCACGGCTGGAACCCCCCCAGTATTGGCCATCACCTTTCTGGGACTTGCACCCGCGACTGGAATCCACCATATGCTCCCTTCACCTTTAGGGACTTACGCCCATGGCTGAATTCACCAGTCAATCACAATCAAGCATACATAACACCAGATCATTCCCATTGACTTGAGGATGCTCCCTGCATCTCACATAATTTAATCATGCAACAATTAAACAAGCCAATCTCATTGACTTAAAGATACTCCCAGCATCACACACAACATAATTATGCAACAACAAACAAGTCAATCTCATTGGCTTAAAGATGCTCCCAGCATCACACACCACATGTTCATATAGCACACAAGGCAATTAATCACATTGAATCCAGTGGATACCCTTGGTACCACTCACACCAATCACAGTTCACATGGCCTAGCCATAGGATCATCACACAACAGGGATATCCTACATGCCCTCACACACATTCCAAGTTAGGATCTGAGATCCTAGAAGTCAACAAACCATCACAACACAATCACAATTCAAACTACCCTATAGGCTGCCAAACTGGACATTCTAATCAAATGATTACACCAAGTCCTATGCAAGTATTTCACACTCCAACCAAGCATATACTAGTGTTTTAATTCACCTCAGGGAAATTTCCCTAACTTTACACCTCAGTTGGCGCTCGGTAGATGCTCAGTATCAACTGAGGATCCTACCGAAAGTTTCGGTACATGTCTCAGCATTTGTAGAGACTCGGTCGATGGTCCAGAGAGTTTGTACTCTCTCGATAGGTGTTTCAATACCTACCGAGGCTCCTACCGAAGGTCTTGGTACATACCTCGGCATGTACCGAGGCTCGGTACAATGTCTAGAGAGTTTGTATTCTCTCGGTAGATGTCTCAGTAGATGTTTGGTATCTATAGAAGAATCTGCCGAAGGTCTATTCTGGCCCAGACTTCGAGAAATTTCATAATTTTTTTAACTCCAATCATAACACACCCAAATTAATACACTTTGACATCAAAATACCTCATTTAATTAATAGACTAATACCATCCAAATTTTTATGTTAAATCAAATACTAAGCACTTCAATGACAATCATAATCAAAATTTAATTTGGTGATCTCTAGATTTCACATACATCTCTAAGTTATCAACATGAAACAAATAACAAATAAATCAAACCATGATCACACCACGAAATCTGACTTAATTTAGTCATTAAATCATGATATTCTGTCTAATCATGCTATCATACTAATCCAGAATTTAATACTATTCAGATCTAGCAATAATACTATCAGACACATCAAAATCATTATGATATTCAAGTCATGGATACATTCATGGATCTCATGCTCATCAAGATGATTAGGATTCGAATAGAACTCAAGGATTTCAATAACAATCATGCTGATTATATTCAATATGAAATAACACACCTCTTCCTATCATATTATCTATAGCATTAAAATGATCTGATGAACATAACTGTTGTAGATTCAATGGAGAGTCCCTACCTCACAGCCTAGTCATAGTTCCACTCTTCCTCTAGTTTTGCCTGACTCTTGAGATGTTGCTTTATAAGAGTTCTATGGTCTTGTTTCTTTTCTTCATTCTCATCTTCGCTTTCATCGAAGATTTCATACCCTTCCTCTTGTTCTTCCTCTTCTACCTTTACCTTCTTTGCTCTCTTAGCTCTCCTTGCTCTCTTCTTCCTAAAGTAAGCCTTTCTCTTCTTCTCTATTCTCTCAAGTTTCTCCTCTTTTCCTCTCGATCTCCTCATTTTCTTCTCTAGGGTTTTTTGGTTTTTCTCTTCTTCTCCCATATCGTCTTCTCTTTGGACGTATGAGACAATGGGAGAGTTTCTTTCCTTCTCTCCACTATTGGACGTGTGGAACAAAGGGAATGTTTCCTTCTCTACTTTCTTCATAATTTGGAGTTTCAGTTTTAGAAGGAAGTTTCCAATTATCCTGTTCTAATTCAAATTTGAATTTAAATTTCAAAGTGAATATTTCCCTAATGGGGAAATTGTCCAGCTCCAATTTATTCTGATTTCCAGTTTTAACCCTTTAACTTGTTTTTAATTACTTATTTGTCTGATTTTTAAATGGGTCTTGAATTGGATCCTAAGTCTAGCCCAATAGTCCAGTCCAGCTTCGGTTCCAATTAAAGGTCCAGTTCGAATTAAGGGTCCAAACCCAATTGGATTCAATTTCTATTTAATTATATTTTTTAACCAGTTACTTTCTAGAATTACAAATTAGTCTGATTTAGTTACTCTTCTTATAGTCAACCCTATGGTTCAATTAAGATTCAATTCTCATTTAATTCATAATTAAATGATAGGGTCAGGGTCACTAGAATTGAGACATAATTCTTCAGTGACTGTGAGGTGCACCTTTGTAACGACTGCCTGTTGAGGGGATCCGGCATCCGCTATGCGAGAATATTGACTACCGGTCGAGGGGATCCGGAATCCGCCGTTGGAGAATATCGACAGCCAGTCGAGGGGATCCGGCATTTGCTGTGGGAGAATATCGACTACCCATTGAGGAGATCCGGCATCCGCCAAGGGAGAATATCAACTGCTCGTCGAGGGGATGAGGCATCCGTTGTGGGAAAAATATCGAATGCCCGCCGAGGGGATCCGATATCTGCAGTGAGAGAATATCGACTGCCTGTCGAAGGGATCCGGCATCCACCATGGGAGAATATCGACTGTCCGTCGAGGGGATCCGGCATCGTTGTGGGAGAATGTCGACTGCTTGTCGAGGGGATCCAGCATATGCCGTGGGAGAATATCGACTGCCCATCGAGGGGATCCGGCATCTACCATGGGAAAATATCAAATGCTCATCACGGGGATCCAGCATGAGAGAATATCGACTACCCATCGAGGGGATCTGGCACCCGCCATGGGAGAATATCGACTACCCATCGAGGGGATCCGGCATCCGCCGTGGGAGATTATCGACTGATTTTCGAGGGGATTCAGCATCCACCGTGGTTGAATATCGACTGCC
Source organism: Pachysandra terminalis (assembly GCA_031762675.1). Lineage (NCBI taxonomy): Eukaryota > Viridiplantae > Streptophyta > Magnoliopsida > Buxales > Buxaceae > Pachysandra > Pachysandra terminalis. The sequence goes on from JAUPMG010137366.1 coordinate 10,590, forward strand.
TGTCGAGGGATCCGGCATCCGTCATGGAAGAATATCGACTGCCCATCGAGGGGATTTGGCATCCGTCATGGGAGAATATCGACTGCCCGTCGAGGGGATCCAGCATCCGCCGTGGGAGAATATTGACTGCCTATCAAGGGGATCCGGCATCCACCGTGGGAGAATATCAATTGCCCATCAAGGGGATCTGGCATCCGCCATGGGAAAATATCGATCGCTCGTCAAGGGGATCCGACATCCGTCGTGGGAGAATATCGAGTACCCATTGAGGGGATCCGGCATCCGCCGTGGGACAATATCGATCAAATAGCATTATTGTACATGTGATTTTCAAGGCACGTTTTTTTAGTATCGATCTGATGAGTTGATTTCTTGTGGCACCAACTTGGTAAAGTGAGCATTCTGTGGCATTAGCATAATGAGTTGATCTTCCGTGGTATCAATTTGGTGAGGGGCGTTGACTTCGCGAGTTGATCTCTTGTGGTGCCACCTTGTTAGGGAGCGTCAACTTCACGAGTTGATTTCCGCAGTATCAACTGGGCGTGGGGCATTAACTTTGCAAGTTGATCCCCCCGCGGTACCACCTCTAGTGAGGGGCATAAAATTTGCAAGTTGATCCCTGTGGTACCACCTGGGGCAGGGGCATCAACTTTGCAAGTTTATCCCTCGCGGTACCTGATAAGTGTGCAACACTTATCCTTTTAGACCTATTACTGCTACTTGTTAGTCTTAGAATTATTATAATGAGAATG
>JAUPMG010137387.1:0-11340 GCA_031762675.1 Pachysandra terminalis
CGGTTGTTATATTTTGATGATAGAAATTGATATGAAGAATTAATTATTGGTATCCACCCTTTCTATGTGATGATATAAATTGATTAGGGTCAATTAAGGGTGAAGGTCATGGCCTCACGTTCCCAGACCCCACTAGTGATGACACGTGTGAGTTTGGGAATTTAGGGCGTGCCACTGGTATAGGTATTCCTCAAGAGACTTGTGGTAAGATGATGGGTGAGGGAGTGCACTTCCCAATAGCCAAATCATATGAGTAAATTCTGTTAGTAGACCGGGTTGTGTTATGTTCCACAAGGGATAATCATAGGTGATGTCCTGGGATACGTCCCCGTGATAAAAAATAAGGCATGAGGATTGTGCCCACAAGGTCGGATGAAGCCCTAGAAACTGCGATGTGCACTTAGAATAATCTCCTATTTATAGCCCTGTATGGGGGTTGTTCACGATGACATCTTGAATAGACCGGGATTGGATCGGGTGTGGACATACATCATTCGAATGCTAAACAACATGCATTGCATTGCATTCCATATTCTTGTGCATGTTATTGTGTGATTTGTCTTGTATGATGCACATTGACTTGTATGTTATCATATAGAGTTAGGCATATTAGTATAGTTGACCAAGTTGTGTGGACTTACATTTGTGAGACAAAAATCAAGTGAGATGGGAGAGAGCTGCATTATGTGGTGTGTGTGTGTGTGTATTGCTCATATCTATGAGATATTATCAATTATTACCTCAATACTATATGGTATTACTTATTTTCTCATAACATGTATTTTTGAGTAAATACCTTGATTTGAAAGGCTTACTCATCCAAGCTTTCAGCTTATATTGTTGTTTATTAATATTTTTCAGATATTTAATGAATTGATATCGGAGAGAGAAGCTATATGGGAATAAGGGGAGTAGAGGATATATCTTAGAAGTTGTAGATTAAATTCAGTTAATTAAACAAACAAAATGTAACATTTATTAATATTTATTAGAATTAACATTATTGCTTTCGCTTATGTTCTATATTGCTTATCCACTCCCATATGGATATGGGGTGAGAGTTACAATTCCATCCTTTTGAGTATCCCAAGGATCTCTTTAGGTTTGGATGTGACATTATTTAATTGCAAAAAATCCTCAAACAATCATGTGATAAAACCTCAGTAACTTATATATAGCTACACATCTTATCTAAAGGGATTTTGCCTTATCAGGAATGGTAGGGATAAGAATGGATACGTTGTTTTTTATATATATGCATCTTACACGTGTCACAGATCAGTGATCTCTTGGATCCCAAGGAAACCTATTACAGAGCAAGTTCACCATTCACTTAAAAACAAGTGACTCACTACAATTTTCTTCTGGAAATAACTTGTGCTTGTTGATTACGCGTAAACCTTAGATATGCTCGCTGCATGGAGAGTTTTCCAATCATCTCTCTAGACATGGTTCCAATTGACACCTATCCTGATCAAGAGAGGATATTTTGGATGGTTTTCTCTATAAATAGCAAAGCATGCCCTCAAATCAGGATCACTGATCAATTGAAAAGTTAATGAAAAAGTGAGATTGACTTCTCTAACTCACAAATACGTGAAAGAGATTATAAGTGATAGCTTATCCGACTTCTTGAGAGACTTGTGTCCCTCGAATACTGAGGTTCCCTGCTCAATGATGTGCATTCTTGTTGGCATACATGACATCTCGATCTTCTCTCTGTTTGTTTTATTTACAGATCATATTTAAGAAGAAACGTTTAAGGCTTTATCAGAATTGACAAAAAAGATTGATAAAGAAATTAAAAGTACATTTATTACCTTCGAAGTACCACCTGCCTTGCCTTTTTCCTTGAGAGATTGTTCCTTAGAAGGAACAATCGGTGCTTTAAGGGCTTGGCCTTTCTTTCCCGTCAAGACTAATGCTTGAGAAAGAGAGAGTTCAGCCTCCTTCTCCTCTTCAAGATTTTCCTCGGATTCCTCCGACTCGGTGTCTCTCTCCTTAGCGTACACATCCTGCAGAATATGACTTGGGTTTGCATAGGAGACCGGGGTGCCAAAACCCGTTGAGGGAAGATAATTCTTACCTCGTGCCCTCAACCTCTGCTCGCCTTTAACCTGATAATTTGCTACAAATGGTGTCACAGGACCAATACAGAAGCTGCACAACTTCTGAATTATAGCTGCCCAATAGGATGAACAAGACAGAGACACCTGGCCAACTTTATTAGGAGAGACAGAGCAAGCTTCCCATTTAGCCATCAACTCACAATGACCATGAATGAGAGAATATCTTCACCCCACCATGGTAATCGAAGACTCACTGCTCTCTAATACTCCCGGATTCTTCACAGGTGTTGTTTGGTCCATCCCAAACTGTCAGAGTACTCAATGAAGATTGCAGGTCAAAAACTTACTACTGAACCAATTGGCCATTCCTACAAGATAGCCATAATGCACTATCTCTAGGAAGGACTTCTCTTCAAATCTCAAAACGGGCCAATCCTTCACCCTCATCCGAGTCTCGTCCTCCAGCATCGTCCCTTTGGACTAAAGAATTCTTAACGTCCCTCATCGATAGGAACGAAATTTGAACTCCACCTCCAAGTCCATCACGAAGATTAGAGGTATTGTACTCTTGGACTCAAGGTGGGACCACATCATCGTCCGAGGGGTAATGTCGAGGTATAGGGCCTCCAACCTGCTTCGATGTTCTCGAAGTCCAAAGGAGCGTACCTAATGTATCTCCCACAAGAAATCTGCAAGAAATTGGCGTCCACCATGATTTCCACCAGACCCTCATTACGAGATTTGGCCAAATCTTCACAAAACATATCTAGGTGCTCGTACAGTGTCCCCAAGTACAGAGGGGCAAGTGACACCCTATTCCCCCTTGCTACCTTGATTGCAAGAGGAAACACTCGCTCGAATACCCTTTCTGTTGGGTAGCCTTCGAGGACACATCTAGAATGCCAAAAGACGAAAAAGAAATCCAAATGAACGGGACTATTCAATCCTTCACCCCAATACCTTTTGATAGATTTGGTATTGGTTTTCACAGGATCGTCTTCTCTCTAGATAATCTGACCCATCCTGCAAAGGTGTGTTGGGAGCTCTCCCCTTTTTCTTTGGCCTTCACCATCGAATGCCTCAAGGACTTCTTCATGGATACTTTCAGAAGATCAATTGCGCTCTTCTCCACCGGAGACAAATAAATCTGGCCAGGATTAATGTCTCCTAGCACAGGAAGATACTGAAGGACTTATACATCCTCCATAGTTGGGGTAATCTCCCCGAAGGCTGTCAGAAAAACATGATCCGTTGGATTCCACCAAAGGATCAATCTCTTCAAGCCTACATAATCCCTATGGAATTCTCCAATAGAAATCTCCATCCCTCTGGCCGCATCAAGAGTCGTCCGATACTCATTGTTACCCAGGATATACTCACACAACGCGGACCATCCTGCAGGCAGATTGAAATGAGACCAGAAACCAATCTTAAACGAAGGGTAATCACCCTTGTTGATCCGGAAGTACGAAACCTTCTCCATTTTGGAGAAACCCACAGCAGACTCCTCCCCTTCCTGCTAGGGACAGCTCGGAACTTCTCCTTCCTCAACAGATTCAGCCAAAGGTTGGCTGTTGAAGGCCTTCTAGAAGCATCCTGACAAGCTATAGGAATCCGCTACTTTCCTCTAAGGAGAAACAATGACCTTCTTGGTAGAAGAAGAAGCCTTCGCACTTGGAGAAGCCATTGAAATAGTACTAGTTGAAGTTTGAAGTTTCGAAAATGGATGAAAAAGAAGATAGTAGAAAGTTTGAAAGTTCAAAAATCTTAGAAATCTTGAAGTCCGTAGAAGACTAATTCTTCTGCAAAAACTTCTATTTATACACAAACTCATGCTCTTCTCCTTCCAAGATAAATTCAAATGTTTCTAGCGGTTCACGTAAGATCATGGGATGCAATCATGCCATTTTAATGCAACATCACATATGATGTCTTTGCATTTAATGCGCACTATCCTAGAGTATGCAACATTTAATGCACGCCATCTCAAGGTATGTTCTCATGCTTTTTATCATCGACATAAAAAACAGTGACCAGGGGGCTAATGATGATCTGATGGTCTAATTAATCCTATCGGACGCGTGTCATAATCTTAAAGCACGATAGCATGTTTATAAGATATAACCGGAAGCCCTAAATCATATATAAAATGGTATACATGCTCCTCTACTACTTCACATGTGTGGATGCCAAACAGTGTATGCTCTTTCATTGGGCCACATCATCCGTACTGATGATCTTTTAGGCCTAATCTAAGATCTCCAACATCCTTATCCTATTTGGTTAACTTCTTCAGTGAGAAAACCCTTCAAAGGATGGAATGGTCACTACAGACCCTGAGATGGCCAATTCGTTAGGCTAACCACCACGATATGGTCAATTCATCTAAGGGTTAGTTACCCTCAAAGGACTAAGGGTTTATCCCCCTTTGAAGCACAAGTTGTAGGCTTGTCATCTCTAAAATACTTGACTAAAACCTTATTGACTTCAAAGGAATCCTTATTGAAAAAACCTTCAAAGGCATGTTTATTTACTCGTCTTCATGGAACACCTTCGGATGACATCTTCAAGAAACAACTACAGACTACGTGGAACTCATTATTACACTTTACTTAAAGGCATTTCGAAGGAAACACATATGCATCTGATTTCACTAAGTTCAATTCAAGGCCACTCAAATTGATCTTTTGACCTAGAACCTTGAGGGATTCTAGGATAACTCATCCCTTACAAGGATGATTGATCATGAAAACGGATTGGCTGCTGAAGGTCTTAGATCTAAGGTCTCTATATGAGTAAATCGATAATATACTAGTTATATTTTGAGATGTATGCAGTTACTTTGACTTCCTTCGAAAGAATATAGGCTAACCTATCAAAAGGGGTTCCCTTGAAGGTAAACGAAGGCCTGAAGAGTATTTTGTGGAATTTGAATAACTCATTTATTTAATTACAATAAGTCCTCAAACAGTCATGTGATAAAACCTCAGTAACTTTATATATATATATTTATATTATTTGAAACGATTTTGCCTTAACGGGAATGGTAGGGATAAGAATGGATATGTTGTTTTGGATATATATGCATGTTACACGTGGCATAGATTCATGATCTCTTGGATCCCAAGGCAACCTATTACAAAGCAGGTTCATCATTCACTTGAAATCAAGTGACTCGCCATAATTTCCTTCTAGAAATAACTTGTGCATGTTGATTACGCATAAACAATAGATATGCTCACTACATGGAGATATTTCCAATTATCTATCTAGACATGGTTCTGATTGTTGTCCTGATCAAGAGAGGATATTTTTATGGTTTTCTCTAAATAGTAAAGCATGCAATCAATTCAAGATCACCGATCAATTGAAAAGTTGATGAAACAGTACGATTGACTTCTCTAACTCACAGATACGTGAAAGATATTATAAGTGATAACTTATCCAACTCCTTGAGAGACTTATAAGAGAGATTTGTGTCTCTCAAATTCTGAGGTTCCCTGCTAAGTGGTGTGGATTTTTATTGACATAAATGACATCTCGATCTTCTTTCTCTTTGTTTTATTTACAAATCATATTTAAACTATGTTGAAACAGATTTTCTCTGTTGATGTAATTATATTGGTGAACTCTAATTTTATCAATCTAAAACATTCGAGTTCTTACCATTTATAAATTTTGCATCCTCAGTAACATATGGCGTTTTACATTTTAATATGAATAGTTATGTAAAAGGGATACACGTGGCATACTGTATTTTAGTAAAAGTAAAATGATTAGAGATATGTGTAGTATATTATAATTTAGTAGGGATGTTTGTAGAAAGGTTATATGTATAACATATATAGTATGTTGTAATAGCAATAGTTTTGTAAAAGGGATATATGTGGCATAGTCTATTTTAGTAGGGGTAATGAAAAATACGAGAGAAAATAGGAAAACGAAATTGTAGTGCGAAATTAAATCGGAAAGATAAGTATCTTAATTTCGGAATATGCGTGAAAGAGGCGTTGCTGTTGTTGAGTCGTGGGGAGGTAACGCGGGACTTCTATAAATTCTCGCTTGATAAGGTTATGACAAGTGGATTAGTAATATCGATAACTTTTTAGAATTTTAGTCAAATTTAAAAATAAAATATAAAAAATTAAATATAAAATATAAAAATTATATAAATATTAAATTCTAAGTATTATAATTTTAAAACTCTAAACTAAAACCCTACAAATAAAATATGAACCCTCAACCTTAATAACTAAACATTAAAAAAATTAAAACCCTAAAAAAAAAAGAAATGAATCTTAAAATCTTAAAACACCAAATAATAATAATAATAATAATAATAAATACATCTTAAGACTATATTTTAGGTTTTCATTATTTTTTATTATCATATAAAATAATTTTTATCTAATTTTTATTTTGATAAAAATTTTTAACTTTTTATCTTAAAAAAATAAAGCTTTTATCAAAGAGAAAACGATTTGAATATGTCTTCAATTAAACCTATATCTACGTAACGACATTCTCCGTGGGGATGCCCTCATTTTCCACAAGATCTTCCCGTAGTATATATAAAAGGAATTATAGATAATCCTCAAGGGTAATTGTGTCCATAAACAAAACCAACTCTCAAATAACAGTTGGGTTTTCGCACGAATAACTCTACTCCTCCAGCTCCGACGACTCCTTCAAACACATTTCAAACTTAGCCTCTTCCTCCCGACAATCCCTCACCATCAATACAAGCTCTTCAACAAAGCCACCTACGTCTCTCTTCTCTCTCTCTATACATGCATCTCCTTCTTCACAACACCCTTTCTCTAACCCCCAAAATCTCATCTCCCCTCATCCTCCTACCCTTTGTACCATGGGAAATTGTTGCTCCCATGGTAACTCCAACAACAACAAAGCACCAAAACCCCCCAAAAACGAATCAGTCTCCGGCAACCAGGTTGCCGACGTTCCCAACAACTGGACTCCTGAAAATGCCACTCCACCACCCAAGCCATTGGCCCCTCCACCTACCTCTGAGACACCCTCTAAGTCTTATAAGCCTGTGGCAATAGGACCCGTATTGGGTCGGCCGATGGAAGATGTACAAACTATGTACTCGATAGGAAAGGAGCTCGGACGGGGCCAATTCGGAGTTACCTACTTGTGTACCCATAAGCAAACAGGAGAGCAGTTCGCGTGTAAAACGATTGCGAAACGAAAACTTGTAAACAAGGAGGATATTGAGGATGTTAGGAGAGAAGTTCAAATCATGCACCACTTGACAGGACAACCAAACATTGTGGAATTGAAGGGAGCTTATGAGGATAAGCAATCAGTTCATTTGGTAATGGAGTTGTGTGCCGGAGGGGAGCTCTTCGATCGGATTATCTCAAAGGGGCATTATACGGAACGTGAAGCTGCGTCGTTGTTGAGAACCATCGCTCAGATTGTACGTACTAATCATTCAATGGGAGTCATTCATAGGGACCTTAAACCGGAGAATTTCCTTCTTCTCAACAAGGACGACAATGCTCCTCTCAAGGCCACAGATTTTGGTCTCTCCGTCTTCTTTAAGCAAGGTTTGAAAATCATTCTCATCAGCTTCTTTTATCGGGTTTTCTATCAATTATAGCCTGTTGGGTTTCGAAGATATAGTTAAGAAATACACAGTGATTAATTTGATCCCCATGACAGGAGAAGAATTCAGGGATATCGTCGGCAGCGCATATTATATTGCACCAGAAGTTCTGAAGAGAAAATATGGACAAGAAGTCGATATATGGAGTATCGGAGTCATGTTGTATATTCTTCTAAGTGGGGTTCCTCCCTTCTGGGCTGGTAATTAATTTCTCTTTTTCACTTAATTGTATCTTTTCCTCCTAGATTTTTAACAATTAATGGGAAATTTAGGAAAAGAGAATGTTTGAATTGATCAAAAAACTGGGATGACAGAGTCAGAGCATGGAATTTTCAATTCAATCTTGCGCGGGCATATCGATTTTGCAAGCGACCCGTGGCCCTCAATTTCATCTGGAGCAAAGGATCTGATCAGGAAGATGCTAAATTCAGATCCTCAGCAGAGGCTTACTGCATTCCAAGTTCTGAGTAAGTATGATTCAGTTCCTCAGTAATTGTTCCTTAATTGGTTTTCTCTAGAAGTTGAGCTAAATATGAGTTTATTACACTCCTCTCTTGAGCTTACCAATTTCCATTAGAAAGTAGCAGAGCTTTCTGACTCTCCCTTAGCCAAATTGTGGCTGAGATTTCCTTCGGCTTATCAGATACAAAATATGTAATGGTTTTCAGATCATCCATGGATCAAAGAAGATGGAGAAGCACCTGATACTCCTCTTGACAATGCAGTCTTCAATAGGCTCAAACAGTTTAGAGCGATGAATAAGTTCAAGAAAGTCGCTCTTCGGGTATATTTCTAACCTTGATTTTCACCATTTCACATATAAAAAACAAATCACAGGTTTTATAAGTTTCAATATCACATACCTAATAAATTCAGAATTTAGTTCACTTCCAAAATCACAAGTAACACTGCATCGAACTCGAAATGCTTAAGTCTTAATCACAGCACTGAAGCCCTTTTTTTCCTTTTTATTTTCACTTGAATATACTAATTTATCTTAACTTGGCTCCTACTTATCTTGAACTGGGTAGGTTATAGCAGGTTGTTTATCAGAGGAAGAAATCATGGGATTGAAAACAATGTTTAAGAATATAGACACTGACAACAGTGGGACTATAACACTTGAAGAGTTGAAGCAAGGACTCTCTCAGCAAGGAACAAAGCTATCTGAATATGAAGTTAAACAGTTAATGGAAGCAGTAAGTTCTCATACATGCAAACATAGAACAAAAACCATATTATGTTGCAGACTATAGGAGTTCAGAATCATATATAAGTTATTGACATTTTATTTTCAAATATAGGCAGATGCAGATGGCAATGGAACCATAGATTATGAAGAGTTCATCACAGCGACGATGCACATGAACAGAATGGACAAAGAAGACCATCTTTACACAGCATTCCAATACTTCGACAAAGATAATAGCGGGTACATAGAGAAAATCACATTTAGATGTTAATATTAGGAAATAGTAGCTGGTTGTTGAATTTCCAGAGAAAAATATATAAATATGAATCCTGTTCCACCATTCCAATCTCTCAAAAACCATATCTTCTGTCAGATTATGTTTTTTAAGTCCTTTCTGATCCTTCTATCATCCTCTTAAATCCTTAAGACTAATAATGTAATTGAAGTTTGTTTCCCATTTTTTTTTTTTCTCTATTATCAGGCATATTACAACAGAAGAGTTAGAGCAAGCTCTCCATGAATTCGGCATGCACGATGGGAGGGACATAAAGGAAATTCTTTCTGAGGTTGATGCTGATAATGTAAGCAACAAAAGAGAAGAAACACAATACAACATTGGCTATAAACGTAGTTTAGGAACTGATTCTTGATTTTATTGAGAGCAAGTAAGAAAACTCATCACACGTTAGAACAAAGGAGTTGGATAAACACCGAACAATTTTACTTAGCAAGCCAGCGGCCTCTTAATTACTTGATACTGAATGTTTCATACTATTGAATACCTAGAACTGATCATGTATATAATGTTTCCAATGAGTGCAGGACGGACTGATAAATTACGATGAGTTTGTTGCAATGATGAGAAAAGGAAACCAAGAAGCAAACCCAAAGAAGCGACGTGATGTGATGCTCCAATAATATGTTGATCGATGGCAAGAAAGTAACATCCTATGAGTTTATATTTACCTTGGTTTTGTCATGGAGCAGGCCAAAAGATTGTATAGTCAGTAGTAGCCATGAAACTTATTCATGGATATTGATGTATACTAACTGTGGAAGATAAGAGATTCAGAGTGTAAGGGGTTAGGAAAAGATTCAGAACATACCGATTTAGGGGATTTGAGGGTTTAGGGGTTTGATGGGTGTGGGGTTAGTTATCTCCCAAAACAAACACTCCTTATTATGCCTATGAATCAATGTGTGCTTTTGAATGTATTTCTCCTTGTAAACTATTTGAAATAGGCATAAAATAGGCATAATTCCTGTTTGCTAGCTCACAAGAAAGTGGGTCATGTTGAATCTTTTTCAAATATTTTCTGCATATGAACTTACAACACCCTGATTAGGCAACCCAGAACTCTATGGCGAAGAGAAATGGTGTTACTGCTAAAGTGAAAGAACAAGAAAATGTTCTGGAAATGCAATACAATGTCTAGTAGTACTCTGTCATTCTGCAACCTGATCTGATCCACTTTTTGACATATCCATTGATGGCCAAAGTAGTCAAGTATGCCGAGGAAGTATGACCGAACCACCACACAAATCCAGTATGCATGGCTTGTTCTAACAAGATTGAAACCAAACAACAGTTTATGCTACGAGATTATATGATATCATCCATTAGAATACTAAAACAGCAGCATATCTAGAACAAAGTGTACATGTTCAATCTACAAATGACAATGCAGATTTCTGGACATTTTGGATGAAGGCAATTGAATTGAAATTTAACTAATTTTTTTTTTTCAAAAATAGATAAGCCCTTTGTTTATGCAGAAAATAAACTAAATCGTTTTTGATCAAGCATTTATTCAGCTTTACATTGTACCAAAGGAGTCAGCTGCAGCAATTTTCGACTTCCAAGTCGCAGAAAGCTGGAGAGTTCTACTGCCTTGATAGCAATGCCAGACCTGAAAGACAAAGTATTGGTCTGGTTTAAATTTCCCAGCAGGTTGTGAGAACAACATCTTTCTACTCATTGATAAGAAAAAGAAAAAGTGAGAAGGGTGATTGGATTGATGATAAAATAGAATGGTGAGTCGCGAACAGTGATTCTATTGATGATGAAGAGTAAAAACAAATTTAAACATACTTAAATCAGAAATACTAGCACAATTTCTAAATAAAAATTTGTGGAAGTGAATATCATTGGAAAGAACTTAAAAAAAGGTTATTCACTTTTATTGAAAACTGTTGAAAATCAAGCTGTAACTGTATGAGCACAATGCTATCAATCGATCGTGAGATCGATTGATCGACATTGCGATAGATCACAGCTTTTAATCCGGGATTTGGATATCCCTTAAAGGGATGTACAACAATTAGTTTCCTTGTACAGTAGATTAATTTGTTTCCTTGTAAATTGTTTCAGTTTCCTTAGATTGTGGATCTAGATTCTTAGATGAGTTGTATAGCTTCTATATAAGCATGTAAGGTTGTTTGAAAGA
>JAUPMG010137398.1:0-11340 GCA_031762675.1 Pachysandra terminalis
AGAGTGTTCAATTCTAGGTGATATGGGAATGCAAGTGTGTGAATGATGTGATGGACTGTAGAGTGTTCAATTCTTCCATACAATAACATGTATGTTGAATTCACATGCCATGCTTAATTCACCATGTACACCAAGGCATGTATAATGCATAATGATTTAGTTGCACATCGTAGGTTGCTAGTATGCTTTTATCTCAAGTTGGACAAACTAGGTGTGGAGTGATGGTATGGTTGACAAGGATGAATGTGTGTGTTAGTTTAGTGTATAATACACCATGTACACAAAATGTATGAATAGTTAGTGTGCACAGTTTCACTTCACAACTTCACTGCACAGCATAAACTCCAGACCCTAGTTGGTCTAAGAGAATAACCCAACATTCTGAGACCTCAAGGTAAGGTCTTGTGATGGAACATGAGTGTGATGTGACTATCACATCTAGGGAGGGATCGACTAGACTGAGTTGAGGGCGTAGCTAACCCAATAGACTTGTTCTTAGCCCGAGGGCTCTGGCCAAGGATCAGAAAATATAAAAAAGACCTCTGCAGGTCTTGGTCTGCGGGCCACTGATAAAAAATAAGTGGGTGGATTGAGCCTCCTAGGTTGAAAACCCTTAGAACTACACGATATCTGTAGAATAGCCCTATTTCCATGGACCGTGAATACGGGGGAATGAATTCAGGTTGCTGGGACACCCCGGAATAAAGGCTGGATCAGGAGGAAACAGATTAGATTGACTCTCTCACGGAGTTTGCATTTACACAGCATGTAGACTTGTGTGCTAACTCACCTTGGTGAGCTTTGTAACTTATGATGCATTTCATGCATAGTAAAATAATTACCTCATGCATTTGATTGTTTGACTTCCGTTATGAATTAGAGTTGAAAGAACTGTAAAGGTAAAGAACCTTAGATAGACAATTATATTCCTGAAATCATAATATTTACAAGCTTATGGCTTATGCTTTTAGCAATTACATTTTTCAGGAGTTTTAGTAGAAGAAGTAGTTGAGGAAGATCAAGTGAAGGAAAGAGACGGGTTTGAAGAGGAAGATGAATTTTATTCATACGAGTGATTTAGTGTAAAGTCTTAATCATACTTTGATACTTCTATTTTGATTCATTTTGATGATACCCGTGCTGGTATTCGTTGTAAATTTGATTTAGAACCTAGAACTGTCTTTCTTGGTTCCGCTGCATATATGTAATTAAATATTACATTTCACTTCAAGTTTTTGAATTATGGTTTAAATTCGATAGCACTATAACCGTTATTCAACTACCACTCTTCTTTCAAGGAAGTGAAAGTCGTAATTCAAACTCCTCTGAACCCTAAGTGGTCTCATGAGTTTGGGTTGTGACAAATTTGGTATCAGAGCTATAGTCCTTCGTTTTAAATCAGATTTCATAAATTTTATGAAGTTTTCTTTAAGATTTGAAAGTTTTTGAGGTGTCAATATTTCACAAGCTTCTGTATGAGGATTGATCAATCCTAAACATCTAAAATTCTTACTTACAAGAAATTCGGATGTGTGAATTTTATCGACAAAGAAAAGAGGGTCAAATGGCAGGTCGACTAGTAGGAGGTCATAATGGTGATCCCCAATTAGCGGGAGTTTATCAAGCCCTGGGAGATATGGCCAACATGATGCAAAGACAGCAGGTTCAACTCCAAACGGTCACTCAAAGGAATATATTCAGTTTGGAGAGTTTTAAGAAGCTAGGGCCATCATCTTTCAAAAGAACGGTAGATCCACTAGAAGCTCAGAACTAGATTGATTCCATGGAGCACCTATTTGAGGTAATGAAAGTGGAGGATGAGGACAAGATCAGATTTTCTTCGTTTATGTTAGAGGGAGAGGCCCGTAGATGGTGGAAGTCTGCATTGGAGACTACTGCAGTAAGTACTTGGGAGAAATTCAAGGAGGTTTTCTATTTGGAATACTTTCTAAAAACCATAAGGAGAGAAAAGGAATTAGAGTTTATGAAGCTAGAGTAAGGAGGCATGACGGTGAGGGAATATGCCGCCAAGTTCACCGAGCTCTCACAATTTGCCAAGTATGTTGTGGATGAGGAAAAGAAGAAGGCTTTCCGCTTTGAAAGTGGATTTAGGCCAAATATTATAAGTATACTAGTCGTGAGGGAGTTCACTGAGTACCACGAAGTGGTGGACTACGCCAAGAAAGTAGAGAAGGATATGTTGGAATTTAGGAAGGTCTTGGAACAAAGGACCACTAGGAGCAATTCGAAGGCAAATACTTTCAGGCGCAGCACCTCTAAAGCACAAAAGGGGCAGAGAATCCAAGGGCCATCTATTCCTCAAAACTTTGGGAACATGCCGATGCGGTACCACAATTGTGGAAGGAGGGGACACAATTATAAGGAATGTCAAGCACCTTGGAATCCAAACCTCTTCCAAAGTCAACCGCAACAGCAGCAGCAGAAGTAGATGGTACCTCGGCCTCACTATGTAAAGAACCCAGTTCCTATCCAAAAAGTGTCGCCGTACAAGGGACCAAGAGCAGCACCACCTCAAACCTGTCTACCACCACCACCTCAAAAGACTAAGCTCTTCGCCATCGAACCACAACAGAGCGAAGTCATGGAAAGTATCATACGTCTCTCACAAATCTCTGCAAGACTATTATTTGATACTGGAGCATCTCACACTTTTGTTGCACAAACACTTGTACACCGCTTGGGTCTAGAAATGAAGAACTTAGAGAAGGATTTGGTAGTATCAAATCCTGTAGAAGGATTTGCACACTTAGATAGAGTGTGTGAAGGTTGTTCTCTAGAAATAGAAGAATTTACCTTACCAATTGATTTAATTGTACTTGACATCCGTGAATTTGACATTATTCTGGGAATGGACTGGCTGGCTCCACATCATGTGCAGATAGACTGTCACAACCGAATTGTATCTTTTTTTACCCCAGGAGGTGACCTGATAGAAGTTGGGGGTTCAGAATCGGAGATATCTTATTTATCTGCCTATATAGATCATGAATTTACTGAGAAGAAGGAAGAATGGAATGAAATTCCTACAGCGAGTCAGTATGGTGTGGTTTTCCAAGATATCCCAGGTCTTCCACCCAAACGTGAAGTAGAGTTCTGCATTGAGTTGGTGGCAAGAGCACGACCCATTGCACTACCGACTTACAAATTGGCACCTATAGAACTAACTAAGCTGAGGAAGCAGCTGGATGAACTACTAGCTCTAGAATTTATACGTTTAAGTACTTCTCCGTGGAGAGCACCGGTACTCTTTGTGAAGAAGAAGGACAGTACTCTCGGGTTGTGTATCGATTACAGGAAAACGAACCAGCTGACGGTCAAGAACAAATACCCCTTACCACGCATCGATGACTTGTTTGATTAGTTGCAATGAGCTTCTTACTTCTCGAAGATAGATCTCAAATCCGGTTATCACCAACTGAGGATCAAGGAAGAAGATGTACCTAAGACGGCTTTCAGAACAAGGTATGGGCATTTTGAGTTTGTAGTAATGCCATTTGGACTGTCCAATGCCCTGGCAGCTTTCAAGGACATGATGCAGAGAGTTTTCAAGCCATACTTGGATAAATTCCTAGTCGTGTTTGTTGACGATATCCTTATCTACTCCAAGTCGAAGGAAGGACATGAAGAACATCTTGGTATTGCCCTACAGACCTTGGTAGATCATCAATTATATGCGAAGCTCTCAAAATGCGAGTTTTGGAAGGATGAAGTGAAGTTCCTAGGACACGTGGTGTCTAGTGAAGGTATTTCTGTGGATCCCAGTAAAGTGGAAGCAGTTTCCAACTGGGAGCAACCTAAGAATGCATCAAAAATTCGAAGTTTCTTGGGTTTCACAGGTTATTACCAGCGGTTCATTGAAGGATTTTCAAGCATTGCTTCACCGCTAACCAAGCTGACCTGGAAGGACATGAAATTTATTCAGGACGACGCTCGCCAAGCAGCATTCATCACTCTTAAGGAGAAACTCACCACAACGCCTGTTCTCACCATCCCAGTTAGCGGAATCGATTTTGTCGTTTACATAGATGCGTCATTATCCAGACTTGGGTGTGTCTTGATGCAAGGAGGCAAGGTTGTAGCATATGCTTCAAGGCATTTGAAGACACATGAGAGGAATTACCCCACTCACGACCTGGAACTTGCTGCAATCGTGTTTGCTTTAAAAATCTGGAAGCATCACTTAGTGGGCGAAACCTTTGAGGTGTTCTCAGACCATAAGAGCCTCAAATATTTATTTTCCCAGAAGGAGTTGAACATGCGCCAAAGAAGATGGATGGAGCTAGTGAACGACTATAATTTCTCCCTACAATATCATCTAGGCAAGGCCAATGTTATAGCAAATGCACTGAGCCGAAAGCCTAGAAGCATTGTAGCCCACATGCTAGTTCAAGAATGGAAACTCTATGACTCACTCGCAGACTTTAACTTCGTAGCTTGGAGGACTAACCAAGGGGTGAGATTGTGTAACATGCTCGTCAAGCCATCACTCAAGACAAGAATCATTGACCTTCAACAGAACGAGAAGTGGATGCTGGACTTAGCTGCAGATGAGGAGAAAACCGACTAGACTAAGGCCAAAGATGTCAGCCTCAGATTTAAGGGGCGTCTCTTTGTACCACAAGATGAAGAATGAGATTTTGGTCGAAGCTCCCAGATCCCGATATTCGATTCACCCAGGTAGGACCAAAATGTATTACGGCCTCCGACGAAACTACTGGTGGAGTCGGATGAAGATAGAGATCGAAGAATTTGTATCCAAGTGTGTAGTATGCCAACAAGTGAAAGCGGAGCATCAGAAGCCAACGGGGATGTTACAACATCAACCCATTAGGGAGTGGAAATATGAGCACATCTCTATGGATTTTATCACGGGACTCCCAAGGACATGCAACGGTAATGACATGATTTGGGTGATAATGGACCGCCTAACCAAATCAGCACACTTTATCTCATCGAAGACTGTGATGAACACCGATGACTTTGCAAGGTTATACGTACGGGAGATCGTCCGCCTACATGGGTTACCTATCACTATAGTGTCAGATTGAGGTTCACAATTCACTTCAAGATTCTGGAGGAGTCTGCACAAGGCATTGGGTACGCAACTTAACTTCAACACCACATTCCATCCACAAACAGACGGCCAAACCAAAAGAGTGAATCAAGTATTGGAAGATCTCTTGAGGTCGTGTATCCTGGATTTCAAGAGCAGTTGGGAGGATCATCTAGCGTTGTCGAATTCTCCTACAATAACAGTTATCAAGCTTGTATAGGGATGGCACCTTTCGAAGCTCTCAATGGAAGATCGTGCCGATCACCTTTGTGCTGGAACGAAGACAGTACTCTTGTACCGTTGGGACCAGAATTAGTGGCTGAGACAACTGAGAAGATCAAGCTAATCAGAGATCACCTACTCACAGCTCAACACCTACAGTAGAAGTATGCAGATGTGAGGAGGAGGAAGTTAGAATTTATGGTAGGAGATTGGGTATTCCTCAAAGTCTTGCCGACTAAAGGAGTATTCAGATTGGCAAAAGAGGGAAGATGGTGCCAAGATACATCGGACCCTTTGAAATTTCTGAGCGAGTTGGAGAAGTTGCATATAGAGTGATACTACCGTCCTCTATGGACTTAGTACACGATGTCTTTCATGTTTCTATGTTGAGAAAGTACCATCCAGACCCATCTTCAGTAATTGACTGGCAGACCGTCACCATTAGAGAAAATACTACCTATGAAGAGCAACCCATGGAGATCTTGGATCGAAAGGAGCAAGTACTGCTGAACAAAGTAATTTCTAAGGTGAAAGTGTTGTGGAACAATCACAGAGCATCAAAAGCAAGTTGGGAATTGGAAGACGGGCTAGATATCCACAACTCTTCACTGAAGGTCAGTATAAATTTTGAGGACGAAATTCTCTTAAGGGGGAAGGCTGTAATGGCCTTAACCAATTAAGAAGTAATTATTTATAATTAAAACATTAATATAAGATTATCTACCTGGTTGATCTTTAATCGGAGTTAAACCTACCATACGATTGCTTTGATGTGATTTACTAGTGTGTATCATGCTTAGTACTATAGTAAACCCTTGTATGGATAAAAATTTGTTTAGTTATTTTAGTATAAGTATAAGGTGGGCGATGTGTATGGTGGGGATGAAGTAGTTAGAAATAGAGGGTTTAGATTGAGTAGGAAAAAAGAAGGGTTCGGATTGAAATAGTTATAAGTGGAGAGAGGAGATAAGAACATGTGGCATTGAGAGGATAGAAGGAGAGAGGAAATGGAGCAAGGGGCATTTGTCTCCTGAGAAGAAAAGAAGAGAGAGAAAGAGGGAAAGCGGTTGGAGAGCAAAAGAGGAAGAAAGAAGGATTCAAGAGTGACAAACATGGATTTGAGCTTGAAGAATAGTTGTAAGTAATGATTTCATGAACATAATGAGTTGCATCTTGAAATGCTTCAATTTTTTACTTCCATTTCGATTTTAATCTCATATTGTGAAATCTTGTAGTGTTTAATGTTGTAAGAATGGTATAAATATCTTCTCTTGTGTTCTTGAATGTGTGAGGCGAAGTAAAAACTGATCAAATTGGAAAAACACTATTTCACCTGTACGCGATGTTCGGCGGCCAACTCGGTGCTCCGAACGATCGCCGAACTTGAATTCTATGCCACGGGTGGACACTTCGGTGCGCCGAAGCTCCCCCGAGGTTAAATGCCAACCGAAAAGACCACCAAAAACTTTGGGGCGCCGAAAACAGCTTCGGTGTACCGACTAGGGCGCCGACATGGTCGCCGAAAAAGAGAACACTGGAAACGTCACCGAATCTCAGGGTGGCTCGCCGAGGGGGTCACTAAGATATACTTTGGGGCGCCGAAGAGGTGGCCGAGAAAGTGGATTCTGGAATCGTCGCTGAATCTCAGGTGAGTACACCGAGTAGGTCGCCGAACGGGACTTTTGTGCGCCGAAGTCTACACTAAAGACTACACCGAACCTGTAGATTAGTTTAGGTAGTGGATAGTAATATTGGAATGCTTGAGTAGTGTAAGAACAATAAATACACTTCATTCTCATTCTATGTGGTGTGATCCAATATTGACTTGTGTAGGTGACATGGGAATGCATGTGTGTCAACGTTGTGATGGATTGTAGAGTGTTCAATTCTTCCGTACAATAACATGTATGTTGAATTCACATGCCATGCTTAATTCACCCTGTACACCAAGGCATGCATAATGCATAATGATTTAATGGTAGGTTGCTAGTATGATTTTATCTCAAGTTGGAAGAATTGGATGGGGAGTGATGGTATGGTTGACAAGGATGAATGTGTGTGTTAGTTTAGTGTATAATACACCTTGTACACAAAATGTATGAATAGTTAGTATGCACAGTTTCACTTCATAACTTCACTGCACAGCATAGACTCCAGACCCTAGTTGGTCTAGGAGAATGACCCAATATTCCGAGACCTCAAGGTAATGTCTTGTGATGGAACATGAGTGTCATGTGACTATCACATCTAGGGAGGGACCAACTAGACTGAGTTGAGGGCGTAGCTGACTAAATAGACTTGTTCTTAGCCAGAGGGCTCTGGCCAAGGATGAGAAAATATAAGAAAGGACCTCTGTAGTTAGGTCAGGTAGTCTTGTTTTCCTGAGGGATACGGTAGGTGGTTGCAAATCTCGGCTTGTGGGCCACTGATCAAAAATAAGTTGGGGGATTGAGCCTCCTAGGTTGAAAACCCTTAGAAGTACCCGATATCCATAGAATAGCCCTATTTCCATGGACTGTGAATACGGAAGGATGAATTCAAGTTGTCGGGACACCCCGAAATAGAGGATGGATTTGGAGGAAACAAATTAGATTGACTGTCTCACAGACATAGCATGTAGACTTGTGTGCTAGCTCACCTTAGTGAGTTTTGTAACTTTGGATGCATTTCATGCATAATAAAATGATTTACCTCATACATTTGATTGTTTGACTTCCCTTATGAATTAGAATTGAAAGAGCAGTAAAGGTAAAGAACCTCAGGATAGACAATTATATTCTTGAAATCATAATACTTACAAGCTTATGGCTTATGCTTTTAGCAATTACATTTTTCCGGAGCTTTAGTAGAAGAAGCAGTTGAGGAAGATCAAGTGAAGGAGGAGACGGGTTTGAAGAGGAAGATGAATTTTATTCGTATGAGTGATTTAGTGTAAAGTCTTAATCATACTTTGATACTTCTATTTTGATTCATTTTGATCATACCTGTGTTGTTGTCCGCAGTAAATTTGATTTAGAACCTAGAACTGTCTTTCTTAGTTCCGCTGCATATATGTAATTAAATATTACATTTCGCTTCAAGTTTTTGAAAGATGGTTTAAATTCGATAGTACTATAACCGTTTTTCAACTGCCACTCTCCTTTCAAGGAAGTGAAGGTCGTAATTCAAAATCCTCTGAACCCTAAATGGTCTCATGAGTTTGGATTGTGACATATAAGAACAATCGCATTTGAACTCAATACAACATCATACTAAATATAATTAGATCGATCATAGGTTATGTGCAAGTTCCAAGTCAATCGGGCATATTAAAGGAAAGTGACTAGTTCAGGAATTTATTCCACACTTACTCACATACTGAGATTTAATCATCACAAAGTGCCAAGTCTCAAGGAAGAAAATGTATGTTAATCTAGTTTGAGATTATATATCATAAGTTTGAACTGCAAACAATGTGAATGTGCATCGAATATAAGACATCAGAATTTAAGACTAAACAATCAAGCTCGGTAAGGTCCTCGGCGACCATCTCGACGCACCGAAGCCTGCTTCGGCGAACAGCTCGGTTGACCGAACTGTCACTCGGCGAAAATTCATGGGAACCAATACTCGGCAACCTCTTCAGCGCACCGAACTGAGATTCGGCGCCTTGCTCGACTCGCCAAGCAGCAATCTGGGTTAACACCTCTACACTAAAATGGTCACAACTTCTGGTATACAACTCGGATTTGCCTCAAACTTATCTTGTTGGATTCCTGACGAAAAGAGGGATCCAACAATACTAAATTTGTTACAGTATAAGCTCGATGGACTTCTCGGTAAGGCAAGAAAATTTCCTAAACAATTCTAGGTCGTTGGCAAAGCGTTCGACGCACCAAGGAAGTCGCCGAACGTCGCAAACCAACCAAATCAAGGGGTTTTTCATACCAAATTGAAAATACAACTAAGGGAAAAATCATATATGCATTCCAAATCCAACACATTTCATCCTACAAACATGATTCTTCAACAACATGCAATTCAAGACATTCAAAACCATTCCTTAACATTCAAAAGCTTGGATAAACTAGAAAATAAAGAGAAAAACCATGAATCTACTTTAATCAAGAACAAAAATGAAGTTATCTACTTACCTTAGCAAAAATGCACGCAAATGATATGAGATTCTAAGCATGCAAAGGCTCTTCCCCCTTTCTACTTCAAGATTCTCCTTCAAGCTCCCAAGCAAACTCTCAAAACCAAACCACGAGAGAAACGTGAGATTCTCTCAAACAAGGAGACCCATACCACATGTCTCCTCTCAAACACAATCCTAGCCTCCAAATCTAACTACTCTAGTCTTGGCCCTAGGATTGAGTAGTTGGTCAAAGTTGGTATTCCCCACCACCAAATCCCTCTCTCCTTCAATCCAAACCACACAACCCAAAACAAAGCAAGATTAAATCTCGGTCACACAAACAAACACAAAAGCTAAAATAAATCCTAACCACCCATCACAACCTTGATCTAAATGATCAAACACAAATTCAAACATTAAAAATTGGTCAAGCTACTGTGTGTAGCACCAAGGCCTAAAAAGCACAACACATATGATCGCGTGGTCGAATTTAATCCAATCGGTGATCCAAACAAAGGGAAGAATTATCACAAGGTTTAAAACATAAATTTGCATAAATCGGAAGGTTAAAGCCGACACATCATTTTATTTCCTATTTACTGCTAAGTGAGGTTATCTGACCCATTCTGCTTCCTAAGTTAATCGGCTGATCTGATCAGTATTAGTGACTTAAGGAATCTCTAGTGCGTCTTAAAGGATTAAGGATTTTAAGTGTCATAATCCTAATTAATTAGTGAAATTAAATTATCAATTCAACAAATTACTATTTTACCTTAAGATGTTTATGGATTTTTCAGGTTATTATTATATTCTACCCTCTTTAAAAGAATTTCGTCCTTGAAATTAAACTAAGTGATCTATTATGTTAGGTTTCTAATCTAATTGTTCAGTGCTTTTTATTTGAAACTAAAACAAGATTTTTGTTAACAACACAAGCAAGCATTAAAGTAAAACATCGGACGACAACTCGTCTATTATACTGCAAGAAGGAACTAAAACATAACACAAGCATTACATTTGAAGAGTTAAGACGCCTAATGGTAAAAACCTTTGGATTTGGAAAAGGAAAACAATTGAAAATAACACATCGAAAGAAAACATCTAAGGGCAATCCTTAGGGGACGAAGGAGGTGGAGGCATGATGGCTTAGGGTGGAATGGTATCGCTAGCCTTGCCACAGTCGAGAAGGTGCTCGAAGAACTGAAAAGTTGGAAATCAAATCTTGTGTTTTCAAAATTCGGGCGATACCAAAATGGAACAAAAAGAGAGATTTATTAACACCAGTAAGTATTACAAAGACGGAAAACATTCGATCGACACATGCTAGAAGGAAGGGCTGACATATACATCCAAAACAAATTCTACATATAAAATCAGAAAATAATTAATGGTTATAGTGAAAAGACAATGACTAGTAACTATGTAAATAAAATAAATGATGACATAAGTAATGCGTAAAGTAGGAAGATGCGATTTAGAAAAGATATGTAGTAAATTTTTAGTATGAAATACTTATGTTCATAAAAAGGAATGTAGTAAAGGTTGATGCATATACGTGTAGATATTAATGATCTATGGATTGAAATAAGGAAACGTATGTACTTACAGAAACATATATAAAATGCATAGTGTGTGGTTACAAATGTCGTTGAGATGATGTATAGTGAATGACAAAATAAATAAAGTGTTGACGAATAAATGCAAATACAAAATAATAATCGTGAAAATACAAATGAAATCAAAATAACTAAGAACAATTTAAAGAGTTTCGAAGGCAAGACAAGATTTAAGGATAGATTAGATGAATACTTAAATTCATCTGGATATGGGTCTCGGTCAGGATCTGACATGAATAGTGACTTCTCCAGACTTTGATCCAATTAGCAACTTGGTTTGATTATATAAAATGTTATATACATAATAAAAT
>JAUPMG010137409.1:0-11340 GCA_031762675.1 Pachysandra terminalis
TGCATTTATCCAGGAAAGCGACCTTTGGCTGATGTTTGGGCCCTAGACACAGCTGCCAAACCTTATGAATGGCGGAAGTTGGAGCCAGAAGGGGAGGGTCCACCTCCATGCATGTGAGTTACCTCTTTCTTGCAGATTCCATCGTATGTAATTTAAATGCAAAATGCTAATATCTCATCATGCGATATCTATGCACGCACCACTTATTGAATCTGTTTAGCAAGGACATTCATTTTCTCAAAGTTTGGCATTGTCAGACATTGTCAATCACATGTCAAACAGATGTCAACACTTCACTCGATAAATCTTGACTCATAAAAGATCTCTTGTTTTCAACTATTCTATGTATACACTTCATAATTCAATGAGCATGTCTAAGTACATTGTTTCTATACCAGTTGTTAAATTAGAGATCATTATACAGAATACAGTCTTTAGGCGTGTGGTCGGATGGGTTTGCTGTTGTCAGTGTCTCTGTCTTTGTATCTGTATCTGACCCCGTCACATACAGCCCATGTCTGAGGCAGTAACTTATTTATTGGTTCAAAATAATTAAATTATCTAGAAACATTAGGCTGATTTCTTACTTTAAGAATTACTTTCTAGTGTTGACCATGCTAGTACCTCGTAAGACAACTGGTAGTTTTTTGGTATTTATTATTGTTTATGCATATTTCCTAAAAGTGTCACAAGGTGCATTTCTGTGGGTTTATGCATGCTCATCATCTGCTATTTCCATTCAATACATTGGTTGTATATTATTGCTTATCCTATACTAGTAATTCACTTGCATGGAGCAGACAAGTGTGGCCTCTATGTCTCTGGATCTGTGGTAAACCTAGATTATATGAGTAGTAATCATGCTTCTTTCTAGCTTGACCAAGCCTATCTTGGGCTTAATCTCTAAAGTTTTGATTGTCTAATCAACTGGACCATATTTTATAGGATGTGATGATTCTAGCCATCTGATTAACAAAACTGGGGTTTCAAGATGTTTTGCCTTTATGTAACCTTAACAAGTTGAAGAGAAAAAGAAAAAAAAAACAGAAAAAAGTTCTGAGTTTGTGACCTGTGATCAACAAATAATGGCTATTTGGAATCTTATAGCATAGGACCCAACATAGGACGGTTGTGTGGTTGTCATTGTCAAAGGATGAGGTTTTTTTTGAACAAGAAAATGATTAGGATATGGAAGCATATTGACAAAATTGTTTCTCTGACATGTTCTTTAAATAATTGTTTAAATGTGCATATGTTTTGGACCTATAACTTCTTTAGAATACCTTCCGGGCACATTGCACTGTTTGAATTGCTCTAACTAAAGCAAAAAATCATGATGCCATGGAAGAGTGAGTCAAAGGATCAAGGTGATTTTTTTTTTGATGAATAACCATCAAATTAATTGATGATGAAAGAGAAGAGAAAACAAGTAAACCAAAAAGAAAATAAAAACGTGGCGCACATGATGGGCACCTGGACAGAAAACATCAAGAACCAAATAGAAAGGAAAGCAAGCCCCTAAAAAATATCATGGGGCAACAAACCCCTAAACATAACATGGGGGCAAAAACAACAATAACAAAGCCAATGAAGAACCCCCCGTTACCCTCCATCACCAATCATCTTTGCTGTCAGTACACCCACAGACATATCATCCCTACCAGCCCCATCTCTGGTTAAACGGTCAGCCACTCTATTGCCGGCTTTGGGAGTATGCACAAATGAGGCTTGAACCAGTATGCCCAAATGTCTAGCCGTCCTGACAAGATGAAAATACCGCCAAGGACAACTAACCAGCCCCGTCATCCAAGAAATCACAGACGCCGAATCCCCCTTGATCATCACCTGATAGAATCCCACACGAACTGTCTCCCTAACTCCAGAAAGAAGGGCCCACAACTCGACCCTTGTAGAGTAGCTTAACCCCACCGGCCCCGAGAATGCATGGATAACCTGACCACCATGGTCTCTTAACATCCCCAATGCCTGAGATCTCAGATTCCCTAAAGAGGACTTGTCAAAGTTCACTTTAACGATCCCTTCAGGTGGGGGCTGCCATTGAGTCACTATCTAATGCATCTGTGGAGACGTGAGAGCGACCTCTGACCAGTCCACCAATAAATCTGTTTTAGACATTCCTTTGAAGGCAGGAAGTACCATCATCCATGAGCTGTCTAGATTCAAGATAGCCTCAATAATTGAACCTGTCGATCTACTCTTGTCCTCGAATACTCTCGAGTCCTCTCTCCCCACAGAACCTAGAGAGTCGCATGCCAAACCCCTTGATACATCAATCTGCCTCTCTCTTCCGAACCTGGGAAGCTCCGCTACACTAATAATGTACCCACCTCGTCTGGTAGGATCCACCAAACCCCCAACTGACGTAAGAAAAATATCCATACCTGCCTAGCCACTGGACAATGGATGAATAGATGGTTGACTGACTCCCCCTCCTCTCTGCACATGAAACACATATGAGGTGATAACACACAAAACGGCCACTTTCTTTGAAGGTGATCACGAGTATTGATCTTATGCAGAAGTGCTATTCAAATAAATGCCTCGACTCTAGGAGGAATAAAAGGTCTCCAGACACAAAGATAAGGGAAGGAGAAAAGGATTTTTCGAATGCGTCCGGATGACCGAGAAGAAGAAACTCATTGAAAAAACACCACTACTGCAAGGGCTCCAAATCCTACGATCCCTTAGGTCAGACCCAATAAAGACTACCCTCAGATCAACAAAGAGAACCCTAAGCTTAAGCAACTTAGGTGGTCTTAAATCCCGACGGAATGCTAGGTTCCAAACAAGACCAGAATCAGACCAAGATAGGACCTCAGATATTAAGGCATCCCTAGAGGTGACCAATTTAAAAAGACGAGCGGAACAAATCGCAAGGATGGACTCGCCCACCACAGATCATACCAAAACTGAACCCGAAGCCCATCATCTCTACAAAACCGAACATGACATGAATAGATAAGGAGAATCGATGAGACCTCTCCAGATATTGGCGCTGGAACACCTAGCATATGGGTTACTGTCCTAACCACTGGAATGACCTCCAAATTTACTATGAACGACTTTTCACTGCAATGCATCTCTTTCCCTGCTGAATCTCCAAAGCCATTTCTCCAACAGTGTTGTATTGTGACAAGTGATGTTCCTCAAGTTAAGGCCCCCCTCTTCTTTCACCCGACACACTGACTCCCATCTTACCAGGTGACATTTCCTATGACCCCCGCTCTCCCATAAGAAGTCTCTCTGAAGTTTCTCAAGACTCTTCACTATCTTACATGGAGCTCTAAACAGAGACAAGTAGTAAACATGGATGTTGGCCAAGGCTGCCTTAATGAAAGTGATCCTGCCCCTCAAGTGATAGGTAACTTTTTTTCCACGATGCTTTCCTACCCTGTCCACTATCGGATTGTAAAAACTGAGAGATTTAGGATTCCCTCCCAGAGGCAAACCTAAATATGTCAATGACCACTCCTGGACCTTGCACCCTAGGATTGACGCAAATATCCCTACCCTATCCTGAGATATATTCAAACCTACAAGGCTACTTTTCTCCAAGTTAACCTTTAAGCCCGACACTATCTCGAAACATCTAATGATTGACTTGATCTAATAAGTTTGGCATTCCTCCGCATGTAAGAACATTAATGTATCATCTGAATATTGTAAATGAGAAGTGCAAACACGGTCCCTACCAATCTCAAATTCCGATATCAAATCTAGATCCTTGCCTTTGGCTAGGAAATTACTCAGAACATCAGCTACCAATGTGAAAAGAAAGGGAGATAGCGGGTCACCCTATCTCAGACCTTGGGTCAGGACCACTTGACCGTGCACCCCACCATACCACAGGAAAGAAAACACAACATTCCGAACACAACCACAAATCCACCTCCTCCATCTAACCACAAATCCTTTCCACTCCAACACCTTATCTTCTACTCTACACGATCGTATGCCTTTTCCAAATCAAGTTTCAAAACCATACCCTTTCTACCCATCCTCTTCCATTCTTCCACCACCTCATTGGCTATGAGGGCATTATCTAGAATTTGCCTACCTGCAATAGACACACTTTGATTCAAAGACACCAAATCCCCTACTACCACTTTAATCCTTGAAGCCAGAATTTTGCAATGATTTATACAAACTGGTAGTCAAATTAATTGGCCTGAAACCTTAAGCTCCATGACACCTATTATTTTAGGGATAAGGGCAATAAATGTTGCATTTGTCTCCTTGTTAATAACCCCACCCTCATAAAACTCATGTACACCCTGAAGAGATCATCTTTCACCGTCTCCCAACACTCCTGAAAGAAGGCAATTGTAAATCCATCTGGGCTTGGTGCTTTGTCTTTATCTACCCCTCATACATCATTCCTAATCTCCCAATCCTCAAATGGTCTCTCCACCCACTCAGCCTGATGCTCTGACAATCTATGCCCACCTAAATTGGACACATAAAAAATTCTTGCTCTGAGCTATACAACTCTGAATAAAAATCTGAAATATCTCAATCATAACTTACTCCAAATACTCTCATAAACCAGAATACTTTCTATCATGTCACAACCAAGGTTTTAAATTTTGATTTCGCTAGATATTTCGCCAAGGGGGCATGGCGAAATTTTGCCTATATTTCGCCGAAATTTCGCCTATATTTTGCCGAAATTTCGGCGAAATGGGGAAATACCACCATTTCCCGAAGGCATGCCGCCGAAATTTAAAACCATGGTCACAACACACCACAAACGGAGGCAATTAAGCCTATTGTTACACAAATCACTACACACTTCAATACGTAAAAACAACATCATACACAACCTCACCAGGCCAAGATTCAGCTGCCCACCTGAATTGGGACCCATGGGGCTTCGGTCCCTTTTCAGGGTCGACCGCTAGGTGGATCGAAGACTTCGGTCCCCCTTTTTGGTCTCCCCCAGTTTCAGTCTCTTGTCCTTAGATTTTGGACCCTATTTTGTAATTTTCAGTTGACTCCTAGCTCGATCGAAATTCGTATGAAACCAAGAAATCACCAAAATTCATGTTCATTCGAACATTACATAATTCATTATAATAATGTCAATCAAACACCCAGAAATACACTTTTCGTATTAACTTCATCATTTCTAGCATTCTACACATTAAAACATACACTTATGCATAAATCTGAACATTAGGTCATAAGATCAATATATTTTCATAATAAAACATCCACATCATTAAACACATACAAACCCTATACATCTTAATTAATTCTTTCATCAATGCTCGTCATTGTTCATGCTAGTTATCTCTGGATCATCTTTCATGCATAATCCTTTATCATATGCCTATCAAAATAACCAGAAGAACCAAGAAATCCTACCTCTTTTCCAAGCCTTTCTCTGCAGAATTCCAGAAACCCGAATCATCGACAAGTCCTCTTCCAGCAGCTTCTCTCTTTCTTTCTCTTTTTCTTCTTTTCTCCTCTCTTTCTTTCCTAGATAATCTGACCCTTCTTGGCCAACGCGTAGAATCCCCACTGATCGAACAGATCTCTAACATGTCTCGGGGGGGCCCACTCCGCACCAATACTCCTCACGAAAGATCCCCACACCTTCATTGTGTACTCACAAGAAAGAAAAAGATGGTCAACGGATTCTTCATTATGCATGCACATCACACAAACCTGAGGGGACAGAGCCAAGAATTTTCTTCTCCTCTGAAGATTATTTGTAATATTGATCCGATTGAGGAAAACAGTCCACACAAAGATTTTAATTCTAGGAGGAACTTTGGAACCCCAAAGACGAGAGTTGGAAAAAGGAAGCAAGGGAGTAGGACTACTCTTCCGAATGGAACCAAAGAAAGATTTACAAGAGAAAATACCACTAGGATCCACACACCAGACACAAGAATCAGGAAAAGACTCATCAATGACCACATTCTTAAGGCATTCAAAAAGGAAACTTAATTCCTCCACCTCTGATGACCTCGGGGCACGACGAAGAGGACGGTTCCAAGAAAGACTCACATTAGACCAACTCAAAACATTGGAAACAAAGGAATCCTAGGAGCAAACTAACCGAAAAACTCTAGGAAAACAAGAGTCCAAAGAATGCTCACCCCACCATGCATCAGTCCAAAAGCGAATAGACTTACCAGAACCCATAGAAAATCTAACTTTGTTGAAGAACTCATGAAATAAAGAAGTAATATTCTTCCATACACTGGATGATTTAATATTAGCCCTAGGATTGA
This sequence comes from Pachysandra terminalis, assembly GCA_031762675.1. Lineage (NCBI taxonomy): Eukaryota > Viridiplantae > Streptophyta > Magnoliopsida > Buxales > Buxaceae > Pachysandra > Pachysandra terminalis. The sequence continues at coordinate 6,264 of JAUPMG010137409.1, forward strand.
CATCCCAACCATTAGAGTGAACACCAAATTTGCTAGCAATGATGGAATGCCACAGAGCCTTCTTTTCCGCGCTAAACCTCCATAACCATTTTCCCAAAAAGGCCTGATTGCGAGAGTGAAGATTGGGCTTTAACAATGGAATTTTCAGCCTACAACCAATCAAACCATTTATCTAATGGTCCAGGTTTGTTTACCATCCAAGATTCCATTTTCCTCGACCACAAACAAAAGTCTTGCAAACTGTGCTCATTCCCAGTAGTTTTTCCTTTTCAACTGTACTGTTGTGATTTGTAGACTTTGATTGTCACTCTGGATTCTCATGTGGACCGCATTAGATACAACAGCTGAGGTATCTGGGTGTTGGTCTCTTTCATACATTTCAAGTAATACCGATAGCAGCTTGTTATTAAGATGTTCACATAGTAGCCCACGGAGACCAAAAGAAAAGTAAGGCAGTAATACTATAACATGAAAAACATTAAAACTTCTTGAATTATTAACACCAAGCTCCACAAGATCTATTTTGTTACTTCTGGAATTTTAAGGCACACGGTGCAATAGGTAAAATGGCAACAAAAGTGGCCCACAAGAAGATAGTTATCCTGAAAAATGAAAACTGAAAATTTCTAAAATCTACAAAAATTTGTTTAAATCCCTTCCAACTGATTCTGAAAATCTGGGAAAGAGAAGATCGAAAATTTGATGAATCTTCTTCTTTCATCTGGTACCTGTTTTGATGAATGTTGGGATTCTGACTTTATAGCTGCTGATGTCAGCCATATGGATAGATGTGACTTGAAGTTCCGGGCATGGTTTCATGAGCAGCAAGAGAATCAAAGATCTTTGATTAGTTGCTCGTATACCTAGTTGGAAACCTGATTAGGGTTTTCTAATTTTAGAACAAAAGAAAAGAAATATAGGTAAAAGAAGATTGGAGAAGAGGCAGTGGTATGTTAGGAATACACAAGCTGTTCTTATATATAAAAGAAGAGTGATATGGACAATAAGGCTCCGTACAAAATAAGATTAGTACAACTAAGACTGAAAAATGTCTTGAATGTTTTTAAGTTTTGGATTTATCTGGATATACAACTGCTTTGCTTGGTTGTTAGGCTTTGTTACTTATTTTTGTTCTTCACCTGTCTTATATTAATTCTTCTACTCTTAACAGACTTATTCTTGCAATTTTGTAATGCTTCCCTAGCTTTGCAAATTATTATCTATTTAATTGAGATTTTGATCCTCTCCATACTCGTGTCCTTTTACTTTGTTCTTCTGCTTTCTGGACCACGCAGTCCCTTGTTCTAGATGTAATTATAGTAATCCATATTTCTTATAGTGGTCTAATTGCACTTGAAATTTGGTTCACCAGGACTAGTTGAATGTATCTCATCAACTTGTGCTTTTGGTTTTGTTTTATTTTCTTAATAACTTGATAGGCAGAACAAGAAATAAGCAATGACTAGAATGTTAACCGTTCTTCAGATTCTGGATCCTTTTACTGTTCAATAAAAATGACTGTGAACAGTGTAAGATTTTGGCACCATAGTGTAGTTAGCTCTCTCAAACATTTGGTTTACAATGCAAGGAGCTATTAAAAAGGAATGGTCTAAAGGAGGGCAAATTTCGATTGTAAGTGAAAGAAAGTATTAGCTATAAAATACGAGAGAGTGCAGAATAAATAAGAGCAAAATATGGAGCTGAAAAGGTGTGGAATGGGCACATGTAGCTGAGATTGACTCAAACTAGGGTTGGGACTTGACAGAAACTGTGACTAGACATGAGTAGTCTGCCTGACAATAAATACTGATTCTGATGTGTCCTTGGAGAGTTTTACTTGCCTACTAATCCGTTCTTGTATTGTTATGATATATCACTACTAACAATTAGTAATATATGCCATGTACATATAGCATGTCTATTTGCATGCACCATGGAGTTTATGTTGTTTGTCATAAAAATGCTTGTAATGAACAAAAAACCTTTGTTGCATAACTTATTCCAAATGAAATTTGCAATTAACTATTTGCAAACTCTTAACCATATGCGAGAATAACATAATACATTATTTTTGGGAATTGCGAGAACTAAATAGTTTCCATTTTATTTTTCTTATAAATTAACCTTTAGCTATTTTCCATTGATCAAATATACTGTCAAAGAGCTCCTCACTTCCTTCCACCTTGTGTTCTTTAATAGGTATGCGACTGCCAGTGCACGTTCTGATGGTCTTCTTCTGCTTTGTGGAGGGAGGGATGCAAACAGTGTGGTTAGTTAAAAACGTTCACTTGAGCAGTGTTTAGTTATTGGATGCTGGTTATAGTATATCGTTATGCACTTTGGGTAATTGATACCTCATTAATAAGCTCTACTCGTATGAGGATATTTAAATGCATTACATTAATTGGCTTTATTCATTTTCATAATTGCACGTTTGATAAATGTGAAATATGGCTTCTGAAAGCAGCTATCCTCATAGCCAGTAACTTGGTTGTCTTTTGTGGATGTTATGTTAGGGTTCCATGATCATCTCATCTTATGTGATAAATGGAGAAAAAAGGAATCAAGATAGGGAACATATCTTTTTTAAGATTTCGTTGTGCCGTATAATGTGTACATCACATTAGAAATGCTTTTTGTTTATATGAACCATTTTCTTTTCCTTCATAACTGCTTAAATTTCCTTCATTAGTTTTGTATTTCCATCTTCTGGTTTGATAGTTTTTTCATCAAAAGTAGAAGAAAATCAAGGTGAGGAATACTAACCGTGTTGTTTCATGACTAAATCTATTTGCCTTAGATAAGAAATCAATCAAATTGGCATATCTTTTTTGATGAAAATAATCAAGCTCTTTAATTACCTAAATGGACATACACGACCCAGTATGAGTGTCTTTTTAAGTAATGATACTGCTAGGGACTCGCCTTCAAGAGTGTCTCCCTCTCTTCCATCCATTGCCCCATAGATGAGAGCAAAGCTTTCTCTTTATGATCCACACAGTTCTCCAGCTTTTAGGTGAGAAAGTATAGGGGTTCTATAACAATGGATTTCCGCTCTTGTTGGCTAACTCAAGGAGTTGGCCTCTTTAGGAGTCAATACTTGGATTTCCTCGTTATCCCATGAAAGATCAAATATTAAATGCAATCCTATATCATTTTGTAGATCAAATCATGATATTAGATGACAAGAAATAAAAGCTCTCCAACTATCAAAGAAAGTAATCTGGTGTTGTTTTTTGGAAGGAGCCCCTCTTGATTCATGTGGAGCTGCTTCAAACACACGAAATTGCTTGTTCATATTCACTTTAGAAAAGGAAATATGATACAAGCCGCATGTATCATATTTTACTGTCTGTTATGCAGATGTATAGGCTGGTTACAGCATGCAGACCTAATTATTGTTTCACGTAAAATAGATTTGTTGTGGTTTTCTCTTTGAACATGATCAGAGATAATCTGTGGTGCTGATTAATATGGGATCATGTGTTTAGTGGCTCTCGATGGCCCATACCATTACCTGTTAGTAAGCATCGGTGACATAACTCTTTTAGGGAATGATGATGAGCTGGAGACAGAGTTATAACTGGATGTGGTCTACTGGTCTGTATGAGGCCTTTTGTTTGAACGCAATGTCTTGTGCTATTAAATTTGTTGAGAATCATGGGTATAAATTCATTGTGGAGGCTCTATATTTCTTCTTTGGTTTTTATTAGCATTTTGTGCGTTATGAATCCGTCTCGTTGTTGATGTGAGAATGTAGAGTTAGTTTTAAAACTTGTTTAAGAGTGAAGCAGGAATAGCTTTTAGAGCCATTATTGTAGTCAAGACTGCCAAAGATGATGATCTTATTTCTTCTATTTTAGGCTAGTAGAAGCTTTTGAATTTAATTTAAAGAATGGAAGGAAAAATTAGTTTTCATGGGTATGACGCAGTCCTTAATTAGCTTTGCTAAAGATATCATAGACAAAATGGATCAAGAGCATCATTTGTAGTAGTTGCTTGCTGTGGTGGTGAGACAACGAAGGATAACCACAATCTTGGTTTGATTATTGAACCAGGTGAGCCTCGAGTGCTGGACTTGACTTTTAGTTGGTAGCCAAGTAAGGGAATTAGAACGATAAAATAGATTTGAACTTGCTGAGACTCGCTTCCTTTTTCTCTTCAGTTCTCTTTTGCATTTCATGGGATTTCCTATACTTGATCATTGACTGTAGTTCTTCATTTCTTTTGGTGAATTCTTTGAATGACTGTTTGAATTTTAACTATGGGCTGATTGAAGTTATATCAAGCAGGTAAGAGATATACCGTGATGTACTTTCTATTATAGTGTTAAAATGATTGAGTCCATTGTCAAAGAACTTTTTTCCTGATTCCTACTGGTCCTACTCTTAGCGGATTTTCCTATGATCACTAATGTTTGATATTCAGGTCTTATTTCAAGGGCCACCGGAAACTAGCAGAGGGAATTTACTCTGGGAATTGCCATCTAACACATGGAAAGTCTGGTCAGGCCTAGCTGTTGTGAGGAGTAGTTGTATAGCGACAAAACATGGCAATTGAAATTTCTGGCTGTAGTGCATGACAGGATTCACTGAAATATGAGCATCTAGCCATAAATTGAATTCGATTCCTTGGATTTTAGTGTGAACAATCAAACTTCTTTAGGGTGTTTTGGTTTCCATAGCCTTTTAACATGATGACAGAGCATGAAACCATCATCTGATTTCCTTGAGATTAAATGAAGAACATATACTTCTTTGCTTTTCCAATTAGAGGCAACGTAAATAAACATAAAAATGCATCTTTTCCTTTTATTTGTTTTAACAGTAATGCTATGCAAGTAAGAATTAGTTGATTCTTCCTTGAAGCTTTGGGGGAGCTTGGCTCTATCTTTTTTTTTTTTTTTTCTCCTCCCAGGGAAAAGGGAAACATTGCTCAATATATCAAGAAAAGTATCGATGTCGCCCAAAAGTTGGGAAGTATTGTAAAAAGTGGGAATTTTGTATGAAACTTTATGTGATGCTTATTTAGATATGGTTACAACTAAATAACACAAAACATTACAAAAAACAGTGAT
>JAUPMG010137440.1:0-11340 GCA_031762675.1 Pachysandra terminalis
GGATGCTAATATGTATGTTACTTTGTAAAGTTTACCCACATTAATACACTTTTATAATTTTACTGATAAAAAAAAAATTAAGCTTTGCCCTCTCATATAAGTATTGCTAAATGTTAGTTAACCATCGTTTAACATTGCGAGCTTCGAGTTTAAAGTTTGAAATGAGCCACAAAAAGGAAAATTTTGGTGAGCACATCTCTTCAACATCCATAAGAAATCTTTTAATGTGAAATATAGCCTTAAGAAGGTTGAAAACACAAAAATGGTAAAATAATAAATGGCAAGATCCCTAATTTTACTTATTTTATGAGGCGCAAGCCTCGAACATAACGTGAGCCACAAGGTATGAAGCCTAAGCTTCATGTGAGCCTCACAATTTAAGAAGCATCTAGTAAATTTGAGCCTCAAAGTTAAGCTTCATGGTGTTTTTCTTGTGCGTTGCCTTAAGGCGGGCCTAGAGGTGTAAGCCTCGCATGCTTTTTAAAACAATGATTTTTAACCGCAAGGTCATGGGTCTAGGGGTGCAACTCAGTTCGGTTTGGGTCGGGTTGACCTCGACCCAACCCCAAACCAACCTCCTTGAAGGTCAACCCAACCCGATTTGAAACCTGAATTATGAAACCCAAACACCAAACCGATTTTATTTTGTAAACCCTAAACCCAACCAAAACTACAATTTCAGGTTGGTTTGGGTCGGGTTAATTCAGGTTGATAAGCAAAATAACAGATTGACTGTGAACTGTGAAGAGAAAAACTCTATCTCCACTTCCTGAAGACCGAAGAAGGGCAAATACTCTAATATTGAATTAGCCCCTTGGCTTTTATAGCAAGGGGCTTATTTAGAAATACCAGAAGTCTAGAGGAGTTTATATAAACCCCTAAATTATACAATTTACATCTAATATATATATTATCTGTATAATATTAACTGGGTTAATTCGGTTTGGGTTTCGGGATGGGTTGGGTTACCTGAAGCCCTAACCCAAAACCGAGCCGAATTAATTGGGGTTGGCTTTTTTCAACCCAAAGTGATATAAAAACCCAACCCAAACCACCCAAAGTCGGTTTGAGTTCGGGTTATCCCAACCCAAGTTGCACCCTTACATGGGTCCACCCAAAAAATAAAGCCCATCATAATCCCAGATTCATAATAATGTAGTAATTTTGAAGGATCAAATTGACAGCAGGCATCAAAAGCAAGCTTCCTTGGTTGGAAGTGGAAGATGATAGGTGAAAAGGAGAACACTAATGACAATGGTAATGTTGTTGATGGTGATATAGGCTAATGGATAGATTACCTGAAAAAGACCGAGTCTGCTTCTGTTGCAACAGCTTTGGCTAAGTAGGACTTTCCCGTTCCAGGTGGACCATATAAAAGAAAAGCCCGCCATGGCTGTCTCTTGCCTAAAAGAGAGTAAGAGATCAAGCAAAATTGTTAACTGCAAGAAGGCATCGAACTATCACTTCACATCCCTAGTTCTAAGAAAATGTTAAAAACTATAAGAAACATATTCTGGTTTTACAAAATACTGAAGATTAAAAACTTATAAATAATGGAAATAAGCTTATTTATCATAATAATAGTAAAATAGGAGATATTTCACACAATCCTTGATTAGAACAGTATAGATAAAGCAATGTGACTATTCAACATGATAACTAATCCCTGTCCACAACATTAAGATGAAAAAGAAGAAAAAACTAATGTCTTTCCTCTCCCAAATACTCCAAGTGTCCTTGCTAGAAGCATACCACAAGCAGAATTCATTTGAATTCATATAATGAATAGAGGGAGGTATGTCCAGTACTGCACGTGACTATGTAAGTATTAACATATATGCAAAACAGGTAATCGGATTGTTGGAAAAGTAATGGAGGAAGCCGATTGAAGTGAATGTGTCGTATAATAAGTTTTTAATTTTATTTTGCCACATCATATTTTAGCAATTGAATAGAGTGGGAGAGGGAAAGTTTTAAAAGGAACTGAAACCCTAAAAAATAGACATTGGAATTTGATGGGAACGGTTGCAAAGGCCCTTAGTTTGAGCAAGGACATCTCTCTTAGTTTTCTTTTTCTATTGGAACTTGGAAGAGGTTACTTTGAAGATGAAAACATGGGAGAATTTCTGTCGTAAATGAAACCCTAAAAATAGGGGTTGTAAGAACAGTTGTAGGAATCCTCCCATCACCGGGTCATCTCCTTATTGTCTCAAAAAGGATACGAAGAGACTCAATAGACTGCAAACATATTTGAGACACCTGGGTTTTCTTTTGGGAAAAAAGTTAGTTTCTAGCACTCTTTGAGACACCTTCTCGCTTTATATATAGTATAGATTAAAAAAATTACATAAACTTATTCTCAGTATTGACCACCATTCCATTTCTTAAATGGACGAGCAAACTATCCAGAGAAAAATATATTGTAATTATAAGTTTAAAAGGCTACAGATGATGAAAACTAAAACCCAAAACAAAACAAGCAACTAACTTGAATAGGGACTTACCAGTGAAAAACTGTGGGAATTTAACAGGTAAGATGACTGCTTCTTGCAATGACTGCTTGGCACTTTCAAGCCCAGCCACATCACTCCACTTCACATTTGGCTTTTCCCTTATTATGGCGGAGTTAAGACCCGCCCTCAGCTTCGACTGCTCTGGATCCTCCCCATCTCCCCCTTCCCCATCCTTGGGCTTCGTTTTCGGTCGTGTAGCAACCGCAGCATCGCCATTCGAGGCAGGACCAGTCCCTCCATCATCAAGGACAGCTCTGATCTCCTCAGCACGTCTCAAGTAGTCGGTAAATTTTTGGGTAATAGCTTCTTTAATCTTGGGATTCTTCTCGTATTTCAAATGGGTCTTGAAGTACTCCAAGGCGTTCATATATAAAGGAAAGGCTTTGCTGTAATTCCCAGCATTATCTTCCTGAACAGCCTGCTTCACGTATTCTATAGCCTGCTCCTTGAAATTGCAATACATCTTCCGATTACAACGAATTGCATACAAATCAAAACCTAGAATAGTTAAACCAAAATCTACGAAACCTTAAATTACCCTGAACCCCTTCTCGGAAAATCCCTCCTTTAATCAGATAAAAAAATGAAAAAAAAGAAAAATTCTCAGTAATTCTTCAATTTGATGATCTATTGGGATCGATGATATTTCTATATTACAGTTGAACCCTAAAACTAAGAAAACCTTATCTACAGAAAATTCTCGAATCATAAACTGAAGAAGAGAACTTTTCTACAGAAGAACAGAAATTAAGGGACAACGGACCTTGTTTTCGCGCTTTCTGCTCGCGATAGATCGATCGATCGATCAACCGACCGACCAAGAGACCTATAGATGAAGCTCCTTCTGCTATTAATATTTCCTATACTCCTCCGCGTTTCGATCAGAAACCTAGCTGAGATTGAAGATGAGAATTCTAAGAGAGGGAGAGGAAGATCGAAATCGGGGCCCGTAGAAATATCATTTGACGCATTGTCGTCGCCTATGAAGAATAACATTTGACGTAGCCCTTTCGAAATTTAATCAAAACCGTGTAATGAGAACGGGGTGGGCCATAGTCTCTCTCAAAGATAACTAGTTCTAGATGTTTGATATAATAACCTGAGTGGTCCACCAGGTAATCGGTAGCAGGGTGATGTGATGTAACTGATGTCAGTCCCGCTGGGTTTTCATGTATTCTACGACTTTGTTTAGACCCTAGTTAGAGCTAGGAGTAGGCCTGTCAACGGGTCGGATTCGGACCGGACCGCAACTGATCCGATTTGGATCCGATAGCGAATTCCGAAAATCCGAATCCGATTTGAAATCCAACGGATTATGAAATAGGTGATCCGAATTCGATCGATCCGATAGTAAAATCGAATATCCGAATCCGATCCGATAACTTGTAAATTGTATATATATATATATATAAATTATAAATGATAATCGGACCGGATCGGATCACTACATATCCGAGTTCGATCCGATTATTAATCGGATCAGATCGGGTCATTTTTAATCGGATCGGATCACTAAAATCCTCTACCAAATCCGACTTTACCGGATCAGATTCGGATCGGATCTAGATCATGATCCGATCCGTTGACAGGCCTAGCTAGGGGGTGTCAAATGGTTCAGTTTAAACTGAAAACCGAAAAAGTTGATTTGGTTTGGTTTTTTTGTTAATTTTGGTTTGGTTATGGTTTAGAAAACAAAGAAACGAATTAGTTCGGTTTGGTTTTTAGTTAAAGATTCGACTAAACTGAACCGAACCGAAAAAAATGAAGAATATTATATATATATATATGTGTGTGTATGTGTTTTGTATAGAAAATAGTATTAATTTTGTCAACCTGAACCAAAAAACAGAATTTTTTGGTTTTTATGTCCATTTAGTTCGGTTTTCGGTTTTATCTATTATAGTTCGGTTTGGTTTTTAGTTTTCTAATTCGATTTTTATTTTGGTTTGGTTCGGTTTTCGGTTTAGTGCAATGTAATTCGGTTTGGTTTAAGTTTAACCACTAAACCAAACCAAACTGAGCGAATTACACCCCTAATCCGGGCGTAGAGTAAAAAACACAAAGCGAGAGCGTCAATTTAAAAAATGTCTATAGATATAGAATGTGTATGTGTGTGTATATATATACTAGTGGAAATCCGGTGCGATGCATAAGTGTCAAGAATTTAGCGATAATTAATATTTATAAGATTATAAATATCTTTGGTTACATAATATCAATTCACTATTTAGCTAATATTAAACTCATGTGATGTAAAGTTTAAAATGTAAATATACGTGCCGAGATGAAGATGCTTAATTCACAACTATATTCAGGCTCTCTATATAGCACAAGAAGAATGTCAGAAATTCAAATGCACCATTACCCAAAGTCATTATATTAAGGGCTACAATCAGTATTTACTTAATATATTGTGAAACCACTGATGTGTGGCTCAGTTGGTAGCAAGTTGGGCTCTAGTGGACATCTCCGAAGGTAAGTTTGGAATTCGAATTCCATTAGAAGCACTCGTGGCCAAGGGTTTACCTTTAATGCTTCCGCCCCGAACGTGGATTAGTACCTATGTAGGTGTGGGAACGCCACGTGATTAAGACCAAAAAAATATATATATATTGTGAAGTAATATACCCTAAAAGTCAGATTAAAGATACAATTAAAGGCTATGTCAGGTCATAGGAATTCCAATATTGGGTTTGGTTGTTATGTTATGGTTGGAGGTTGTTTGATGAAAACCATATGGTACTGTCAAGTCATTACTTGATGACTTAAAACAGGAAAAAACAGCGTACTTGTGATTGGCCCTGGAAGCCTAACCTGTGATAACAGAGGTCAAGGATCCTACACAGATGTCTTAGATGGAAGAGTTCTAAAGTGGCAAGGTGGTCCCAGCCTTGGTCTCACAGACATTTTTTTTTTTTGGATTCTCACTTCACAAAACAGATAGTTCATGTGAGGATATAGGACTCTTGTGTGATTTTTTAACAAATGCCTGCAGAAAGCTTCGTCTCAACTAAGCTAGTCTCAATGCAACTTTGGTGACCATGAATGAAACCCAACTCACTTGTTAGTTTTATCCTTCCAGTGTTGATTTTTTACCCTCTATGGGAAGAAAGCAAAACAATGTTTCATCCAAGGATTATACTTTGTGTTCTACGAGATCATTGAATAGCAATCTGAAACTTGCCTTTTAGAGAAATGAACTTACTTCTTGAATCCATAATGGATGCAACTAAACCGTGGGTAGACATCTCAATTTGCACGGAAAAAAAATACCTTTTTTTATTTTTTTTATTTTTGCAGGCTTGGGTTTAGTACTTTTTTTATATCTGATTTTAATTCCTGATCCAAAATCCTTTTGAACCAAAATTCTCATTAAAATCCCATTAAAAAAACCCTAAACCGACAAAACCTTAAGCAGACCAAGTAGTATGGATCGTCCGATAAGTAGAGGATCTTCCAATTGCAGTTCGGTGAATCACAAATGCAATGATGGGTGTTGATTTGTTTTCTCTATCGGATCACGCTTGGGCCCGTTCCATGTCGTGTCCGGGGCTTGCCTCTACACAGGTTGTGCTCGTGCTGGGCCAGTGAGTCCCGTGCCGTGCCCAAGCATGCGCGAAGTGTGCCAGGCCCAAGCGGGCCAACCCGCTTGTACATCCTTACTCTAAGATTACACCAGTCTTTCAACAGCTTCAGATCATAGTCCAATGGGGCCCTTCTAGCAAAGTCTTCTTTTGTACTAGAGCTACACCGTAAGCCATGGTCTATACTTGGGCTCAACAAAGATCCATAGTAGATGACTCTAGCCATACAATTACAAGGGCAACCATTGTACCTACCATAACTGTGTTACTAATCTCGTTGCCATACTCTAAGTCATCAGAACGCCGAGCGGATGCGGGAGCAAGTGCGAGAATGGGAGCGCGAGAGCGCCAAACTTGAAAATCACTTGTGGTCCAAAGCGTCTACAAAGCATCTGTATATATACATACAAACTTTAATTTATGTACAAATATATTTCAATTTCCATTTTTATGCTCAACCACATATACAAAAAAAAGGACGCAATACAAAAAATATCTCAATTTAACCTTCTATTAACCTTATTTCCAGAATAAAACTCATCTACTTTATATTTTCATAAAACGCCCCAAAATTTTACAAGAAAACCCACTTTTTTTAGGCTTTTACTCCAATCCGCAAATTCAAAAGTCAAATATGTGGATTAGGGACGTTTTCGCACTCAAAACGAGAATCCGTGTTCTAAGCGCTGGAGCGTCCCCCTTAGCACACAAAATTTGTGACTTAGGTCGTACTCTGTCGTATTCATCAGACATGGTTTGTTTCCCGTAATATTGCACGTTGATATTTTGTTTAAAATTGAAAGATGTAGTAACGGTTATTCTAATCGTCTTTTATTCGAATAAACTAAAAGACTACATTATTGTTTAGTTTATTAAATATTTTATCATATTAAAGGTTATTTTTGAAAATTTTAAAATTGGAAAAAAAAATGGCACGCTTTCCGATGGAGCCTTTCCCTTATTTACAATCACAATAGAAATACCAAAAAAAAATCATAAAATCAATTAGATATATGGTGATATAACCTTAAATATGTTAAACCTACAGTACTATGTATGCATGATAATTAAAATTGGACCGGGCTTATACATGCATAGTCCAAGCCCAACCTTAAGTATTTCGGGCTTCTATAAAATCGGGCTTGACAAGCCAACTTTAAACTGAACGGACTCATCGAGCCTAAACAGGTCGGGCCTAAATTACCAGCTGTAATTGTAAACCTCGGGACTAAGCCGGCCTTATGAAAACATCAGGTCGGGTCAAGCATGCCTAGGAAACCTTAAATTTTTTAAAAATGGCTTAAATCCCCTTATTTGTGCAATATTAAATAAACATCATATACCATACAATATGTAATAGTGCTAGATATGTTAGATACATAATTTTTTATCGGACCAGCTTGTATCAGACTTTTATATCTTACCTAACCCGCATAACATTTTAGCGGGACTTAAAAATCATAGTGACCCTATTGTTATATGAAGTATGTCCAAGCCTATACGACATTAGGCCCCTTGACCTATGAACAACATAATCATAGTATCTATATTAGTAGCTCTATACCCACATTTTTTCACTTAAAATTTTAAATAGAAGTCAATCTGAAATTTGAACAGACAAAAAGCAACATTTCTTTCTCCAAGTCCATGACATTAATCTTAACATCACCTATATAGGAAGTGCCGTCTTATCGTCTAATTTAGATTAATGTTCTGACAATTGTTGAACCATATTACCAACTATAGGCTTAGAGACAGAAAGAGAGAGAGAAGAAAAAGAAAAAAGAAGTCATATTATTTATAATTTATTTTAATTATATATGTTTACAAAATACATGGAATGTAACTTATTGATTCAAAAAAAATCAAAAATAGATATTATTCTAAGCATCTTTTTCAAAGGTAATATTTTTTTGACTTAATAAGTTATTAACGAAAATTATATCAATATATCAAAAATAATAAAATATAGTACAACATACATTTTTACATGTGGTTGAATTGATTAGTTTTTCATAAAATACTAAAATATAGATATTGTTAACTTTGATTATTTGATATAACGATTGCATGTTTAACCACAGTTTTTTATTTTTAGATATTTTCTCAATTAAAAATTCTTTCTTTATTTTATCTATTGACTTATTATTCATTTATAAAAAAATTTTAATCATAATTCTTGAATTCACTGCAATGCACGTGCATTATTACTGGTATATTTAAATATATTTAACTCAATAGAATTGTTTATAATATATTATTTATTTTAAACTTATCTATTAGCCCTTTTACGTATATACAAAAAAAATCTTCTTTCTTCTTAAGATAAATAAAATAAGTGGATATACTTATATAAAATATTATATTGATTAAAATTTATATCAATTCATTATATTATTTTTATTTTTCTATTGGTATAATTATATATTTTATATAAATATATAAGACAATTTAAATTTGATCATAATACATTTTATAAGATATATTTACATAACATCTTACAAAACTTATAAGAATATATAAATTTAATAGATAGAGAAAATGAATTTTTACTTTAAATTATATTATTTTTTAATAAAATTAGTTTCATTATCTTATCTTTAATTTTAGAATATACTAAAACTTGTTTATAAATTAGTGAGTTTAAATTGAAGAGACTTTGTTAGCACATCAAGCTTACGTAAGAAAAGATTACAAGAGATACTTACAGAGATAGTATTGAAACTGAAGAAGAAGGAAGAAGATTGTTGAAAGGCCAAACTAGAACTGTAACAACCTGAAGTTTCACATAAAATATCTGATTAGAAAATCTATGGGTAAAATAGTAATTTGGAAAATTTTAGTAAATTTTCCTAATTAATTAGGATTAGATTCAGTTAAAAGACCCCTAATCATATAAGACACCATAGAATTAAATTAAGATATAAAATAGGTTAGACAACCCAATTTAATAATTAATAAGTAATATGATGCATGCGATCGAGCACAGGGACTTAGAATAGTCATTGATCGGTTACTATAACATGTTCATGTTTGATGTCATATTATGTACCATTTGATTGTTTTGATCGCCGATCGGATTGGAGCCGACCGTGCGATCGTGATGTGCATTGCTAATGTCTTATATACTTATATATGCACCTAAGGTTAAACTATAGGGGATGTGTTAATTAAATGAATACATGGCAATTTAGTAAATAGGGGGAATGACATTGTTGTAAATTAGGTGGTAACTAGAATAAGGGTATTAGTTTAGAAAAGTTGAACCAAGGGTTGGATTGGGTAGTCAGGAATTAAGGGATGAGATGAGAGCATGAAAAGTGAGTGAAGGGTGAGTGACACATGTAAAGGAGGTGAGAGAATGTATTTGACTTGGAGAGCTTGTGAAGCAAGCTGTTGGAGAAATGAAGGGTGAGGATGTGAGGTGCTAAAGAGGATAGCCAAGATGGGTGACACATGGCATATGGGGGGGTTGGTTGTCTTGCATGAGAATTTGGGAGAAAATGGAGGGGTAGGATGAAGGCTTGAAAAGATGAGGGGTTAGATGGGTGACACATGTCAAGAGGAGAGAGAGGGAGATAGCTTGCTTGAGAAGCTAAATTCAACTAGGGTGAGTTGTAGTTAGGTTAAGTGACTTGAGTTAAGGTAAGGAGGGTTTCTTCCATTTTTGGTTGGAGAAAGAGAGAGAGAGAGGATGGAGCTTGAAGGAGGGAGCATGAAGGAAGAAGGGAAGGAGAAGCCATGGAATCAACATGCCTAAACCCTAAGTTGAGTATTAAACTCATGAACATAATTAGGATTTCTAAGTTCCCTTTTCATTTTCTACATTTTAAGTTAATGTAAATTTATGATTAATTAGTATGAATATATGAGTATGGATTAACCAAATATATTAGGCATCTCGAGTGCTACTTGATCGATGATATGTGTATATATATATATACCATGTGATGAGAAGGGTTGATGAATGGTGGATTGTGATTTCTTTGAAATGTTGTGTTTTTGGTTTTAAAATGATATATGTTGAGTAGGAATATGTATCTATAGACCTAGTGTAGAAACCTCTTGGAAACCCTTTGATTTTGACCTATTTGGACCCTTCGGTGAACCAGTCGGCGCGCCGAACCACATTTTTGGGCCGTAGGCGCATCTTCGGTGCGCCAAACATCTTGCCGACCATGAACAGCACGCCGAGCTCATCTTCGGTGCGTCGAAGAGGCCGCCGAAGCAGAAGGCCACTTTCTGTAAAGTGTGCCGAACCACAGACTAGTCCGTCGAGAGGCCGCCGAACAGGGCACCGAAGTACAAGTGTACTTTCTGTAAAGTATGCCGAACCACAGGTGGGTTCGCCGAATAGACCGCCGAGGTGGGGCTTAGGCTTGCCGAAGACCCCGTCGAAGTACAGTAGTTATTTCTGATTTCTATGACTTGAATTATGGCACGTCTAATATTCCTATCACACACACGTAGTTAATTGCACACACTTGAATTTTGTGTGCCACGTTGTATGCTATTCAATGATGCATTTTGTTTTCATGTGTGACAAGGCTTGAGTAGCATGTTGTGTTCTGTGTACAAGTGAGTGAGATGATTTGAATTGTATGAATTTGTGTGTGTGTGTGTGTATTTGTTGATGTGATTGATGTGTTTACACCATGTACACAAATACTTGTCTGTTTAGTTAGCATGCACTTATCCACTTGCACCGCATTGAGCTCGAGACCATTGTATGGTCAAGAGAGTGACCCCGTGTTCCAAGACCCCAAGGTTTGGGTCTTGAGGCTGGAAATGAGTGTGATGTGGATTTCACATCTAGTGAGGGACCAGCTGGATACAGTTGAGGGTGTAGCTGACCCAAGAGACTCTACCCACGCCTGAGGGATCTATGCCATGGACGAGAAAATAGTATGTGGACCATGAGGGGACTAGAAATCTGAAGCCGAAAGGAGACCAAATTCTGAAGGCAATCGGGATCACGAGAAATGAATTAGGGTCGAGTGCCTCTGTAGTCTGTCAGGTGATCGTGTTTTCCCGCGGGTTGATGATGCAGGTTGCTGCGGCTCCTGTTAGGACCGAAGGGGGGCCAGAATCTTGTAGCCTACGGGGGTCATTGATTGTTGTAGCTCTTCGGGGTCAATGTATAAAGAAAATGTATTGGACCGGAAGGGGGGGGATGTCATCAGATTTTCTATATGCTCTTCGGTGCCATTGAAAAGAGAATCTGGGAATGAAGGACTATACCG
>JAUPMG010137451.1:0-11340 GCA_031762675.1 Pachysandra terminalis
TTTGAATAGGGCCATGTTTTTGGCATTTTTCACACCCTTTGGCATATCTGAGGCAATCTTTTAGGATTGTGGGCCAAGAATGTCCATGCCTTCTTATTAACCATCTCATTTTAATGCCGGCCTAGTGGGCCTCACATATCCCTTCATGTACTTCTACATACTTAACATGGCCTCATGCGGGTTCAGGCACCTTAAAAGCATCCCGTCTGGAATTTTCCTATATAATTCACCAGCTATCATCACATACTTATTTGATGTGATTTTCAACCTTTTGTCACTCCTGAGGTTAGGCATCCTTAAGAACTCTATGAGTGGGGTGTGCCAATCCTCAAGTTGTGCCTCAACTGCCATGATTTCTAAGGATTCTATTCTCCTTCTAATGGATGGTATGGATCTCTTTTGGACCGAAATAGTCCTTTCATTGGTCCCTTCCAATATTCTTAGTCCTGATGCTATTTGGGCCATTTCGTTAGCCTCCTCATTCTGCTCTCGTGCGCAATAAGATAGTATCACATCATCAAATTCTTCCATTAGCTGGTAGGCGACAACATATAGTGGCATAAGCTGCCAACTCAAGCACTTGTACTTGCCCCCTAGCTGATTAATTACCAGTTGCGAGTCTCCTCTGATTAAAACTTCATTTGCGCCCATCTCTAATATCATTTCCATTCCTATTATTAGGGCTCCTTACTCGGCCTGATTGTTTGTACAAGAAAATTCCAACTGGAAGGCATGTTCTTGTTTATTTCCTCATGAAGGTATGATAATTATACCTGGCCCACAGGCCGTTTATGTTCTTGACCCATCAAAAGTCAAAGTCCATGGCAGAATTCTTACCATGTTTGATTCGTATATCGCGTTGGACCCCACTATAGGATCCCCAGACGGGTGATCGGCCAGGAAATCTGCTTTTACTTGGCCTTTCACTGCCTTCTAAGGGATGTATACAAACGTAAATTCCGACAATGCCAAGATCCATTTTCCTATCCTTCCTCTCAAATAAGGCTTGCTCAGCATGTACTTAATCACGTTTGTTAGGGTAATTACTAACACTATGGAAGTTATTAAGTAATGCCTTAATTTTATGGTCTTGTAATACAATGTCAGGCACAACCTTTCGATGGTCGTGTACCTTTGCTTGACCGGTACCAAGAACCGACTTAAATAGTAGACCGACCGCTCATGTCTTTGGTCGTTCTCTTGTACTAGGAGAATTCCAACGGAATTTTCGGCCGTTGATATGTACAGCTTTAACGGTCTTCCTTTCTTTGGGGGAATCAACACTAGTGTATTTACTAAATACTCCTTGATGGCATCAAAAGCCTTTTGGTGTTGTTCCTACCACTTGTATTCATCTTCTTCTTTCAACCGCAATAAAGGGGAAAAAGATATCAACTTTCCAGCCGAGTTAGAGATGAATCTTCTGAGGAAGTTGATTTGACCGAGGAATCTTTGCAGCTATTTCTTGTTAGCGGGCGGTCTTGCTTCAATTATGGCTTTCGCTTTGTTTTTGTCTATCTCTATCCCCATTTGGTGTACCAACAATCTTAAAAAATTACCTGCAGACATGCCAAATGTGCATTTTAGAGGATTCATCTTCAGCTTGTACTTACTCATTCTTTCAAATGAGGGTCTCAGGTGTTTGAGATGTTCTGTCACCTCTGCCGATTTTACCACTGTATCATCTGTATATACTTCCATGTTTTTGCCTATCATGTCATGGCAAATTCTATTCATTGCTCTTTGGTAGGTGGCTCTGGCATTCTTTAAATCGAAAGGCATTACTACCCAGCAGTATAAGCCTGTCGCCCCCGACCCATGTAACATGGTTTTCTTAATATCTTCGGCCGTAATATTGATCTGATTGTAGCCGGAATGACCATCCATAAAAGATAGTATTTGGTGCCTGGCCGCTCTATCAATTAATAAATCGGCCATTGGCATTGGGTATTCATCTTTAGGAGTCGCTAAGTTGAGATTCCTAAAGTCAATACATATCCTGATCTTGCCACTCTTTTTCATGACTGGCACTACATTCGACACCCATTACGCATAACGGATCGGCCGAATGAAACCTGCTTTCAGCAATCTCTCAATTTCATCTTTTATCTTTTCAGTTACCTCGGATGTCATTCCGCATAACGGATCTGCCGAATGAAACCTACAAAGAAAGCGGTCAAGCATTTCTTTCGCCCAATTTCCAGCTCTATTGACAACACTCCTTGGGTGGTCGAAGTGCCCCCTGCGAAATTAGTGACCGTTATTTCGGTCGGAATCAAATCAATTAGGGTTTTTCCCACTTTTTTCATTACCCTGTTAGGTAATATGTTTACGGCCGCCCAATTGTCGACCAGGACTTTGGTAACAGGGTGCATGTTGATTTACAAAGGTCGCAAGTGTTGATCCATTCTTAAGGATGGCTTTTCGAAGGTCACCTGACCAGCCTGGCCATCAAAATCAATCTTCGGCTTATAGCCTTTTGCTTTTACCTTCAGTTGGCTTGTTGGACTCTGGTGCTATTCGGTACTGGCTAACCTAGCCACTGTAGCCTCTTCGTCCTACTCTTGCTCAACCTCAGGCCCCTCATCTTCTTCTTTTGCCTAAAAAGAGATTGGTAACATGAAAACCATGTTGCAATCTATGGTGATGGGAGGGAGATATCCAAACTGAATAGTTTGGTTTTCTTCGATACTGACTTCTTCCTTTGGGACTTTCTCTTCCTGGAGACTCTCACTCATCAACGACAAGTGTTCTGAAGCGGTGGTACTCTGGAGTTGCTGCAAAAGCCGATCCAACAATAAGTCGTCGTCTTCTTCCATTAAAGTTACCTTCGGAGACTCGTCCGCCTTGTCTTGAATGCTTATTGGCTTTTTCTTTTCTGGAACTACCGCTTGTGGCTCATGTTTTCTTTTAGGGCCTCTGGCGACCAGCATCAACCCTTGCTCCCTCTGTTCGACCGATATTTTCCTAAGAGCTGCCTGCTCCCTCTGCCAACGCCGTTTCTATGTACGCGTCATTTCATATATCGGGCAGCCGAACTTTGGGTGGGTGACCCCTGTCCATCTGTCATTTATGGCCCCTGGGGGTTTAACCATTCTTGGACGGACATTGTAGGCACGTTTATCTCTTCTTGGGTGCCATCTTTCTGGCGGTCCATGGTAATAGTTGGGCCTGTACTATCCAGGCGGTGGTCGCCATGGCTGGCGATAGTTGCCTCTCATGTGCTGACCTGTTGTTCCATGTCTTCATGAAATCAATCGCAGATGTTACGATTTTGGTGGACTCTGTTCTGACTGTCTGAGTGGTTGGGAATATACGCCAATCGGTCACCTAAATGGTGACCATGCCATTCTGCTAGCCCGGCCTTGTCAATCTTGGGTCCTGTGAGGGATGCAGTGCTTGTAGGGTTCAAATCTACCTTCAACCGGGAGTTTCTAACCCTAGATCCAATCATGTTGACTGGGAAGGATGCTGGGAAAGGATCGGTGTCTATCTCTATCACCTTCTTCCTTTTATCAGGGAACTGAAGTAAACCACGATTGATGTTGTCCTGTATCACAACATGGAAAACAACACAATTAGCAATTGAGTGGGTTCGTGACCCGTGCCACTTACTGTATTCCCCTTTTTTCATTTCATTGGCCGAGGGAACTTTGTGCCCTTCTGGTAGCCTAATGAACTTGCCTCTTAGGAGGAGATCAAAAATATCATCGGCCTTTGATATATCAAAGGAAAACTTCTTTCCCTTTTCAAGGAAGTTCTTCCTTCCTTCCACTTGTGTACTGGCAATCTTTTTCTTTAACGCCGCACACGTAAATGGACTATTGGATATTACTTCGGCCAGTGCCAACTCATAGTTGGGGTCCTGAAAGTAAGTTCCAATGGTGGCTATTTTCCTCTGACTCTCTTCTTGCAAAATTCGTTCATATTTGGCCACTCTAGTTTATAATTCGAAGAGATCCTCAAATTCTATCCCCTCAAACTTATTTCAAAGTTCTATATCTAGACCGTTCTTGGCCAGTTTCACAAATTCTGGTGCAGGGAGAACTATCTTACATCTATTTCTCACATTTTTATACCTCCCTATGTATCTATCTGCCATTTCATCTGGCAACTGTCTTAATCTGGCCAAATCGGCCATTGATACTTCAAGTTCGGTCCTGTAAAACGGGGAATGAAACTTTTCTTCCATTTCTGCCCAATGTTGGACCGAGTTGGGTGGCATGGTTATGTACCATGTAAGCGCTTGGCCGGTCAAGGAATTCCCGAACAGCCTTAGCTTATGATAATCACTTGGTGACAGTTCCCCACATTGTACCGTGAATCAGCCCACTTGTTCGATGGTCGATTGACCATCTTTCCCCTAGAACAGTGAAAAGTCAGGGATTCTGTATCCCCTAGGAAACTCATATCTGTTGTCTACCCAGTCAGGGTAGGGCTTACGGTATGATGGTCTGGACAACCGCCTGGGAGGCATGTTAGCCACATCCTCTTGGATCCAGTGATATACCTGGTCCCTCTCTACTCCCCTGGGGGGCCCTGGTGCCTGAATCTCAATATTCGGCTGGCTTTGGTTAGTTCGTGCCTGACCGATGTAGCCTATTGGCTCATTTTGGTCATTTAGCGGCCTAACCGTCCTTGGTGGGGTGGGCCTAGCAGGTGGCGCATTCACCATGGTTGGTGGCTATTCAATGGGATTAAAAATTCCATTTCCATTCATACCCCTTATGGCTGAAGTTTCGTTATCTTCAGCCGAATTGTTCTCTCATCTTGTCACAGACTCTATTTGAGAAGGTATTCTGCTAAATCCTTCTGCCATGGCCACGTGAGTGCGTCCCAAATCTACACTCATTCTTATTATGGTTTGATTTAAAGTTTGTAGAGCTACCAACACTCTATCATTGAATGGAGAGGATGATGATCTTACCTCAGTACTCAAGATGGTCTGACCTTGTGTCTCGGCCGACATTGTGTTACTGTCAAGTGTCTCCTCTTGAACAACATCCATTACAGGGCGTACTCCTTCACGGTCATCTTCCGACCGCCCACCCGTCCTAGTCTTGGGTGCCATTTAGCTTCACCAGATGCGTTCCACCAGGCATGCCAAAAAGATGTTGGCTCCGGAAAACCAAATCCGCCTATCCCAGTCGATTGGTGGTTCTCACTCTCGGTCATAGGGCCAAAGTGTACGCGGGCGTGCTAGAACTTTTGCAAGTTCACCTGAAAGACAGGTTATGTGATTCAAACTGCGTAAGTTGATTGTTAAGATAAATCGGTCGATGTGTGACCGATTTTAAGTCAGGCGATTGTATGGTTCACGATCTCGAAGGATCAACAGCTGATCCAGAGAAACTGTTTTTATGCGATCAACAACACTTTTATATTAGAACAAGCAGAATAATTCGTCAATACACAATTGAGAAAGATAACTTCCTAATTTGAAAAGACAAATTAACCTGAACAAAGAAAAACACAAAACATAAAACCTCTAGCTGTTCCTTAGGCTCCGATCGTGGGATGTAACTAAACTACTTCACGTTTGTACAAATCAGCATGTAAGGGACTAGTTGGAGGGCCCCCCGTGAATCTCCAACTAGGATTCCTTCGTTACTGACTAGAGGGATCTTCTGCAAGAAACTTAGTCCAGAGTAAGAAGTAGGTGTAGTAGGATTTTTGCAGAAGCTAACGATTAACTAGCGATCACTGAGGATAATAAACTGAACTAGACTATGACTAACTAGGTTGATTAGCTGTGGAGCTCGTCAATTGGGTTGCTGTGGGGGCCTTTTCTATTTCGATTGATTCTCTTTTATAGCCCATTATTGCAACCGTTCGATGGTTTGTACATAATGAGCGATTATTAGTCCTCTTTTGTTGACACGTGGCCCACTCTGCCATTTTCAATTGGCAACACGTTTTCATATTCTGATGATGGAGACGAATCTGGCTTGAGCTAATCTTTTGGGTCTTGTGTTCTTTTGTTGGGCCTGCACCCTTTTAGCTCCCCTTGCTTTTTAGCGCGTGCGGGTTAGTGGTCTGTGGAGCCGGGCCGGTCTCAGGTGGCCGGGTTCAGCCTAAACAGTATTATAGGAGCTATTCATACTGAAGGCTCCAAAAGTAGGCAATATGGGAAAGAACCTGAACGGAGTAAAAAAAGATTATATAGTATTTGCGAGCCCAATTAGTTTACAGTTCGGCATATTGTTATTCATACCTTTTATACGATAAGCAAAAAATTTTGGACTTGTGTTACTACAATGACCAGTCCTACATGACCATGACATTTGTGGTATATTCAAAGGTGTTGGCATAGATTTATGAGCTATGAGCTGAATGATTAAGCTGGAGTCACCTTCTGAGTGTATCCTCAAATTTTTTTGTTAACTGTAAGTTTTAGTCCTTCAAGAGCAGCAGTAGCTTCTGCTATAATAGCCGAAGTACAGCCACTGGCAAGTGAGAGAACCCCCAAAGGAATTGTTCTTGCTTCCAAACTATTTCATTCTCCCATTGTTTCCGTGAAGGTTGGTAATCTAGTGGCTGATATACTTGTCAATTTTGCACTTGATCAGTACTCATGTTTATGGTCATCCCGGTCACCAGAATGCATTTTGCAAACTCTGTTTGATGATAACTCAGGAAGATCTGTTCCTAGATCAGTATGTAATTTTGTAACCTGACATTTTATTAATGAAGAGATAGTTTTAGGCAAAAGAAAAAAAAATAAATTAAGGCTCTAGTTACTTCACCGGAAAATAATTTTTAGAGGAAAATATATTTCGGAAGAAAATTTTCTAAGAAAAAACTCCCCTTTTTTAAATTTGCTATCGTTTGGACGCTATTTGAAAATTTCTCTAGATTACTGTTTAATTCGATAAAAAATTGTTTAAAAGGGATATTATAAATAACAAAACAAAAGGAGTTGTCGTACCTAAACTCAATTCATGTAGAGGTGGCAATGAGTCGAGTTGGGTCGCGTTATAAACGGGTTGTAGCTTAAATGGGCTGGGTCGGGTTTGACTCGTTTACTACGGGTCAAGAAATCATGATCTTTCCCAACCCGTTCATAAATCAGTTGAACCCGTCAACCGTTTAAATTTTAATATATTAATTAATTATTTTAATTAATAAATTGCTAGCTCTAAATTCACGTCATAGGTTTCTAAAAAACAAAAAACAAAATATAAATTTTAAATAATAAAGTTCACAATATTATAATTTTTTTGGGGTAATAACTTATACAGAAGAAAGAGAGATTTGTTGAGTTTTTAAAATACTCCTCCACCTCCTTATATAAGGCACCATCAATCCAATGATTCTAACTCCACGATGGACACATGTCATGTGATTAACCATAAATAGACCACCACACAACTTAACCTCACTAACTTAACCGCAGTTAAAATTTAATTCCATCAAAAACACAGTAAAGCCTTATCTCCTTCCTACTCCACAACTGTATCTTCTCTCTTTACTCTCTCTCTCTCTCTCTCTATCTATGAAGCAGTGCTGTTCAATTAATGGTATTTCTGATCTGCTTCTCTCTGAGAAAATGAAACTGAAATCCTTTGTTTCAAGCTAATAATCTGAAATCAAAGTTGCTAAAACTATCGTAACATCTGTAAATCGAAGCTTTCATGGCGTACTCTCTCTCTGAAATAGAGTTGTTCGATCTTAACTCGTTAATGGCGTCGCTGATCTGCTTCCCTCTGAGAAAATGAAACTGAAATCCTCTATTTCAAGCTAATAATATGAAACATCTGTAAATCGAAGCTTCGATCATGGCGTATTAGTTTTCTTGGTACAATCGATTAATAGACAAGGAAGGAAGAGATTTGTGAGTTTTCAGAAAGGATGAAGAGCATGGAGCTTTCATGGAGCTTTCTCGTCATCGAGTTTTCTCGTTGTTAAGCATGGAGATATGGCTGTAAAACCTTTTTTCCTTTTGTTCTGGAAAACAACTTTCGCCAAATTAGAGCGGAAGTTATTTTCCTCCGATTTTCCAGCTATTAGGAAAACAAATTCCGGAATTGTACATTTTTCGTTAAAACAAGACACGAACAATTTTAAAATCCTGAAAAATAATTTTTCCCCATTTTCTGGCGATTCAAACAGAGCCTAATGAAAAAAGAGCTCCCTAAATTTATGCTTTGGTTGATCCACTGATATCATATGTACATGGTTTCTTGGTTTGCTTGGTTCAGGTGTCGGGCTTGCAAATCATTATTCTTTATTTTCGAAAAGCAAAAGCTTTTCTTTTACTCCCAAAGATGATATGGGATAAAAATTAAAAGATTGAAAAAGAGCAACCTACAGTCAACCAAATAATGAAACATAGAAAGAATTTTTTGATGTCAAATTTTATATAACTAAAATAGATGATAATAGTTAGTTGGTGCATAGAAAGCCACCATTTAAAAAAGGAAAAAAATGATATTTCATTTTACATGTGTCATTTGGTTATCTTGAATTTTTGAGAGAGAGCGATAGATAGATAGATAGATGTATATTATGAAATTTGTTGCAATGGACTTTTCCCACCAACTTCAATATACCATAACTTTCATGCCTCCATGTAATGTGTAAAGAGGTCCCATCTATCTATTAGTTTCTTTGCCGCAAAAGCTGAAAACAAATAGAATAGAGAAGAAACAAGTACATTAAACATGGACAAGCTTTTGATTGATGGATCATATCTAAAAACAAACAAAAGCAGCTAGCAATTGATGAAACCAGAATATTCCACTAACAAGCGGGTCTTAGAATTGTTAAGACCCAAAGCAATCCCAAACCCTTTGTCTAATTTCCCACAATCCCAACCATTTGAATGCAAGTTTTCTTCTATATGATGGGTCTGCATTTAATCACAATAATTGTTAAATTTTTGTTGTAAATCAATTCAATTTTTTAGAGTTCATGTCCAATACGTAGGTATTCCCATGAAATTTTTTCCTTCTCAATTAAATTCAAGGAAGAGAATATATTTGCAATATCATGCTGGGCTGGAACCCCAGGCCCATCACGGGCACGGCTAGGAGCCATGCTCGAGCTAGTACGACACATGGTGTGCCGTGCTGTGCTTGGGCACGACCTAGGAGCTGTGCTCAGGTGGCACGACACGTGGCATGCCGTACCTGGGCACTGCTCAACCGAGCCGTGCACTACCCATTTACGTCCCTATCCTCTCTCTCCTCTTAAGTCTTTATAAGTTATTTTTTGTTTAAAAAAAAGATAATATTAATCATTTGTTTAATGTTAACCGTTTTATTTATCACGTTAACGTTTTATATACATAAATTTGTTGCACTGCTTAATCATTCTCCTTGGTCATGCATGATATATGAGTGATTATTCCTTGCATTGGCTTTAAATACACAATGCAACAGCATCCGTGAAATGTCCAGTACTGGTCACCTTAGTTTCATTTTAGTACCAGATGTGTTATCAAGATAAAATACTCATTTGGAATGTTTACATGCATTTGGAACTCTAGAAAGTTTCAGATCATTTGTTTTAATACCTGAATCTGATTTGTTATATTAGCCAAATCACTTATAATTGGTCTTAGTTATTTAAAACACGTAATGTGAATAGTGATGCCATTGGTCAAATGACTATAGACGAGAGAAATATCCAGGGCTTCTTAAACAAGATTTTGTCAAACTATTCTAAACTCCAGTGTATATTAAGATTTTTAGTTGTTCTCTATTATTGGTTTTTCATTAAGTTTATTCTTTTGGTTTGATTTCTGCTAATTCTTTGTTAGTTTAGACGAATTTGATCTCCCTTGATAAAGCTGCAAGGATACTTTTTGAGAATGGCCTCAATTCTTCAACGATGAGAAGTAACTAATTTTCTATCAATATTCTGAATTATTTTCTGAATGAAAAATAAAGAATAAGAAAGTATAATGATAAGACTCTCTTCATAATATAATTCTGTAGCAGATGTTAGACGATTATATGATGTTGTGTCAGGGCACGGCCGGCTAAGAGCACGAACACAGCACGGCCCGCGGGCAGCCCAGCACTACACGCAGGCCCGGCCAAGAACACATGCATGCGTGGCCCGACATGTGCAGCCCGCACGCAAACCAACTAGTCCGATCCAGCCAGTCAGGCCGGATTCAGGCTGAAAATAGCCGTTTTTGGTTCGAATCCGGCCAAAACTAAGTCGTTTTTGCCCAATAAGGACTAGTTTTGATCGGTTTTTTATTTAAAAAATATATTTTAACCAAAATTTCCCTCCATATAGCCAAAAAGGCTAGTTTAAGGACAAATTTGCTCTTTTGACACTAATAGATGCCTACAAATTTGGTCTTTTTTTAAATTTTTATAGGTTTTAAGGAAAATGAGTGTCACCCATGGGGACCTATACGTTTCCCACAATAAGTGTCACACCCCAAAACCTGTGGCACAAATCCCTATGCGGGTGGCACAGATCTCGAGGTGAGACCTTCGGGTTCAATCCATGGAACATGGATCAACGTATCATTCACAAAATAATAAAAGAAAATAAATATTATTTTTATTAAAACCTCAGAGTGTAGAAGCAATAACATTATTTAAATCAAAATTCAATGACTTCGGGACAGTCAAAGAGTCTATTTCAACACCAACCATAATTCTGTAAATTAATAACTCAATTACATCCGATTAAATCCAAGAATAAAAACACATAATAGTTCATAATCCAAACTGAAATAAACAACTACATCATGTCCAATCTTTCCCCATCACAGATCATCCCGTAACATGAAAAGTTTCGTGAGCTTGGAATGCCCAGTAAGTGACATATCTGTCACCAATCCTCATAGAGCATCGTTAGTCCAAAACCAAATACAACGATATCATGATACAGTTAAAAGAGAGAAATATGATCACAAATATTACATCACAACCCAAGTCTTAGCATTTTATCCAAATCATGACATGATTATTAAAAACAAGAGTAAAGGAAGAATATTACAAAATACAGAAACATAGTGAACGATGAGACGAGTGAATACTAATGAAAAAGGATGATCAAATACAAGTGATGCAACACACATAGTATGAATGCTAACTAATGCAATTCCTATTCCAGTGATCAGTCGGTTCCAAGTTACCTTGGCATCCAATTTACTACACCTGGACGAGACTTTCTTATCATGTAAATTAACTTACTGGGCATCCATTTTTATACAGCTGGACACTACTCTCTTACATCCCATGTGTACATCATGGTTTTGCGGGACTCTAAACCCACGGGACTCAATTCCCCTAACTATTTTCATATTTATTCCTCATGCATATCTAATGCATGGATGGTCACTCCTGAACCCTTTACTATCAACATCCTCAT
>JAUPMG010137461.1:0-11339 GCA_031762675.1 Pachysandra terminalis
AAAAAGAAGGATGGGTCTATGAGGTTGTGCATCGACTACAGACAACTGAATAGAGTCACCATCAAGAACAAGTATCCCTTACCTAGGATTGATGACTTGTTCGATTAACTCAGAGAAGCTCATTATTTCTCCAAGATCGACTTGAGGTTGGGGTATCACCAACTGAGGATTAGAGACAGTGACATACAGAAGACAATATTTAGAATAAGGTATGGTCACTATAAGTTTGTGGTAATGCCTTTTGGTTTGACTAACGCTCTAGCTGCATTCATGGACATGATGCGTAGGGTGTTCAAGCCATACTTGGACAGATTTATAGTCATATTCATGGATGACATCCTCATATATTCGAAGTCGAAAGAGGAGCATGAGGAACATTTGGGCATAACTTTAAAAACACTCTTGGAGCACCAATTATATGCCAAATTTAGCAAGTGTGACTTTTGGAAAGAAGAGGTCAAATTTCTTGGACATGTGATGTCCAGAGCTAGAATATCAGTAGATCCTACCAAGATAAAAGCGGTATTGAGTTGGTAGAGACCCAAGAATGCGGTCGCAATTCAAAACTTTATGGGATTGGCTAGATACTATAGAAGATTTATGCAAGGATTTTCGAAGACTTCTGCTCCCTTGACTAACTTAACAAAGAAGGAAGTCAAATTCAATTGGGATGACAAATGTGAGGCAGCATTTGAAGAGTTGAAAAAGAAACTGACCTCAGCTCCAGTGCGTGTGATCCCAATCAGTGGGAGGAAAATGTCAGTGTACACAGGTGCATCACTTATGGGTTTGGGTTATGTCCTTATGCAAGAAGAACAAATTGTGGCTTATGCATCCAGACAACTCAAGGTACATGAGTGTAATTATCCGATGCATGGCCTAGAGTTAGCCATAGTAGTGTTATGATCGGTAAAGCGAACACTACTTCGGCTAGTCAATGACTACATAATGACTTTGAACTCTTTACCGATCATAAGAGTTTGAAGTATTTGTTCACGCAGAAAGAATTAAACATGAGACAGAGGAGGTAGATAGAGCTAGGCAATGACTACATAATGACTTTTCAGTACCACCTGGGTATAGCAAACATGGTTGGAGATGCACTAAGTAGGAAGCCCCGTAATGTGTTATCCTGTTTATTGAAGCAAGAATAGGGTTTGATAGAAGCTCTTAGTAGCCTGAATGTCCAAGCTAATGAGAAAGGGAGTGGCGGGCTATTATTCAGCTTAGTTGCGAGACCATCTACTATGGATAGGATTGGGCAAGGGCAGAAAACTGATCTAGATCTACAGTCGTTGGCAGCAGATGAGTTGAAGCCAGACTGGGCTATATTAGCAGACGGAGTGATCAGATATCGGGGAAGACTCTGTATTCCTAAGGATGAGACGATTCGAAACGAAATCCTTGGAGAAGTGCATAAGTCCAGATATTCCATCCATCCTGGTGGTACAAAGATGTATCGGGACTTGAAGAAAGCTTATTGGTGGCCAGGTATGAAGTGAGACATCACAATTTGTGGCTCGATGTCTTACTTGTCAGCAAGTCAAGGCTGAAAATTTGAGGACATTCGGATTACTTCAGCCATTACCCGTTGCGGAATGGAAGTGGGAAAATGTGACTATGGACTTTGCAGTCGGGTTGCCCAGATCAAAAGGGGGAAGTGACTCAATATGGGTAATTATGGACAGATTGGCCAAATCAGCTCACTCCTTGCCAGTGAAGATTATAGTTTCCAGAGATGAGTTGTCACAATTATACGTTAAGGAAATAGTCAGAATACATGGGGTGCCAGTTGGCATCGTATCTCATCGGGATACCAGATTTATATTAGTATTTTGGATGAGCTTACAGAAAGCATTGGTCACTCAATTAGATTTCAATACTGCCTTCCAACCATAGACGGACAGACCGAAAGGGTCAACCAAATACTAGAGGATATGCTAAGGGCTTGTGTATTAGATTTCAAGGGGAATTGGAGTGACCATCTCCCTGCGGTGGAATTCTCCTATAACAACAATTACTAGTTGAGTATTGGGATGGCACCATTTGGGGCATTATATGGAAAGCCATGTAGGTTGCCGGCATGTTGGACCAAAGTGGGCGAGAGTAGCATGCTTGGACTGGAAATCATCCAAGAAACCACTGAGAAGGTGAAAACTATCCAGAAAAGACTACTAGCAGCTCATAGTCGACATAAGAGTTATGCAGATCGTAGAATATGAGAGCTAGAGTTTGAAGTGGGAGATCATGTATTTTTGAAAGTTTCACCAATGAAGGGTGTGATGAGATTCGGAAAGAAGGGGAAACTAGCGCCTTGCTTCATTGGACCCTTCGAGATACTGGAACACTTAGGTAAGGTGGCATACTGTCTTACTTTACCATATCAGTTGGGAGCAGTCCACAATGTCTTCCACTTGTCAATGCTAAGGAAATATGAACCGGATTCTACGCATATCATTGATTGGACTGAGCTACCATTAGAAGAGAATGCGACATATGAAGAAGCACCGTGAGGATCATGGACCGGAAAGAACATATTTTGAGGACGAAAACCATTCCCCTAGTGAAAGTGCAATGGAGTCATCATGATGAAGCAAAAGCTTATTAGGAATTGGAATCGGAGATTCAGAGGCGATACCCGATACTATTCGATAACCAAGGTACGTACTACATTTTGAGGGTGAAATATCCTAAAGGGGGAGAATGTAATGACCCTGACCCTACCACTTAATTTGATAAGTAAATGATAGTTAATTCTATTTTAAACTTTAGCATTTAATTCAAATAAGAGGGGACTGGATTGAACCTTTATGTGATTTTGAGGAACTAATGAAAACTTGTGTAATTTTTGTAAATTAGGTGGACTTGGCTTGGATCCTACTCAATGAACTCGAATTGGACCATGGATGGGTCGAATAGCCCATTGGCCCAAGGTAAGGGTAACTAAGTCATTTACTATGTTATTTGAATTAATAGTGGGATAATGGATTTCATCCACTAACCCATGTAACTTTTCAAAATAAGTGAGAGAAATTGTCTTTGGGATTCACATGACCAAAACAAACAAAAGAGAAGAGGAAATCTGGGTTTTGGAAGGAAAAGGAAGAAGAAGAAGGCAAAAGGAATTTGTTGATCAACTAGTGCTGGAAAGTTGCACAGAACAGATCTAAGAAGAAAAAGGTAGGGATTTCCGTCGATTTTACGATAAGTATACTCATGGATCTTACCAATACTATAGCTATAGATTAAGATGCATGATTTGAAGGATGACCTAATTAGGGATCTTATGGTATGAGCATTGAATGAATATTATGAATGTTTGTATGTCTATATGATTAACATGCTTAGATTAAGTTTATTGTGTTTGTGATGATATTATAAGTTCTTATGATTTATTTAAGATTTTCTGGAATTAATTCAAGTATCTTGATTGATTGTGTAATGAAGATCTACAGATATAATCTAGATTGATAGTTAGGTTTTGATCAATTACAAGATGATTAGAAGTTTGTATTTGATATTTATAAGTGTAAAAAGAGGTATTTAAGAGTGGGCATGAAGCCCTAGTAGAAAAGAGGTATTCTAGATTTCCTGGAATTAATTCAAGTATCTTGATTGATTGTTGAATTTGTGCATTGGTGTGCTCCACCGTGTGGTGAAAGTCCCTTAAGGAATTGTTGGTCTACTAGTGTATTCTACCATGAGGTGAAAGTCCCTTAAAGAGTAATGTTAAAGGAATGGTGTGTTCTACCGTGGGTGTTAGTCCCTTAAAGAATGGAATGATGCATTTTACTGTGGGTGCAAGTCCCTTAAGAATGGGTTAAATGGTCGCCTGATTGAATGAGCATGTGATTGTGCTAGGCCTAATTACCCCTGTATTGCATATGCACATCATCCACATCTCATAATTCAGAATTGCATCATACTACATTACATTGATCATTGCACATGATTGGTTGAAGTGAATGTTTGTGTGTCTCTACATGTTGATTGTTAGTGTTTGTGCTTGGGTCGTACTTGTTTGCCATGGTGGGACCATGTGGTTGTTGGCCGTAGCATTATGGAACCATGTGGTTGTTTGTTTACATAGTGGGACTATGTGGTTGTTTGTTTACATAGTGGGACTATGTGGTTGTTTGTCTACATAATGGGACTATGTAGTACTTGTTTGGCATGGTGGGACCATGAGGTTATTGTTTGGCATAATGGGACTATGTGTTTGCTTGTGTTGCGTGGTGGGACCATGTGTTGTATTGTTTGCATAATGGGACTATGTGGTTTATATATTGAGCATGGTGGGATCATGTTGCTTATGTTTGATTCATATTGGGACTATGAGGATTGGGTTTGAATGCATGATGTGATCATGTGTGACCTATGATTTATCGTGGTGGGACCATGTGAACAATTGTTGAGATATGATATGACTACTTGTGTAATTGTTAAGTGTAATGGAATTAAATTGTTGCGATATATCTATTAAATATGTGAGATTTAGTATGATGATGAGCATGCTAATACATTTGACTGTGGTATTACTTGTTGATTGAAATTGTATGAATTAACCATGTTGTTATGTATATATGAAGATAATTATTGTAACTTTTTTGGTTTTCTCTATGAGGCTTCTGCAGACCCTTAAATTGAAACAGGTGATAAGTTCATTTGACTTGCTGGCCTGGAGTGGAGATTTCTTTTAGTTCAGATACTTGATTTACCTTGATGGATTATACTTTATTTTTACAAACTTGGTTTTGACCCTGAGTGGGCATGAACTTGTAATATATTAGGTTCTATCTATTTTGTAGGTTTTAAATTAACGGATATGAGTTGAGCTACATGTTTTATTTATTTAAGACTTTCGCTGATTATGGTTTTAGACTCTGATTAACCAAGACATTGGTTATATATTGGGAATGGCTATTCGCGTTCACGTGGTGGATTCAATGGTTATTCCCTTGGAAATCCTCGAGATCCTATATCTCAGATTTGGGGCATGATAGAAAGTTCCCACTAACACACCCACCTTCATAACGGGATCGTGTGTAAGAAACTTCCATCTTGGAAGTGCACGACCAAAAGAGAAAGGAGGAAAGAGAAGATCTTTTTTGGTTTTACTGTAGAAGGAAAAAGGAGACAGAAGAAAACGAGAAGAAAGAAGAAAAGCTAAGGAAAGGGAAGGCTAGAGAAGTGATTTTCCTTGCTAGAGATTTGTTGAAAAAGCTTGGAAAAGAGGTAGGGAACTTCCGGAGTTTCTTACGGTAGTTGTTTTTATAGGATTGTGATAATTCATTAGGACTAAGTATCTAGATCTCTAAATCGTGCATGTTAATGTGTGATTAATCCATGCTTTTGTTGGTTTTAATCTTTGATATGATGATACAAATTATTTGTTTGAATCATGAAGTTTAGGTTGAATCTCACATGTAAATCCTAGTTTAATTCTTAAGTTTTGGTTTGTAATATGGTCAATTGATGTTTGGTAATGTAATCTATGTTTGGTATGTGAAATATTGTGAAATTAAGATTGCGTGAAGTAGGACACGAAACCCCATAAAAATTCTGGAATTTGGGCTGAAACAGACCCTCAGCAAGTCGTTCGGTGACTACCGAACCGATCTACCGAGACCTCCAAAATCTCGGTTTTATCTACCGGAGCTCAGCAGCTACCGAGCTGAGAAACCGAGAACCCTCGACAAACTCGGTGCTACTGAGCCATCTTCCGAGCCCCAAATAGGCTCATTTTTGGTGGACACTTTGGTTTTAGTGATGTTGAGTTGTGTGTGGTATTGGTTTTTGTGCAAAATGTGTCTGTGAGAATTTGTGCAACGAAATTTACTACTTATCCCAAGTTACAGTATGCTATGACTAAGTAAGGTGTGCTATGAGGTTTGATTAGGTTCCTAAGTTGTCTTAACATGTCATAAAGTATGTGGATGATGAGTAAAGGTCAAAGCATGTGAATTAGTTGAAATGTGGTCGGTGTGGGTCTCATATAGGCCTTATTTAACATGAACTGTGATGTGGAACATGAACTGTGAGATGATTGTGGTGTATTGAGACTGATGCTAGATGCATTCACTAGAATAAATGTATTAAGAGTGACTCTAGATGAGTTCATTGTGTGATTGTGTGGGGGTGGGTTTTCTACCATGGGTATTATCCCCAAAATGGAAAGAGGGTGGTTTTTCTGCCTTGGGTATTATCCCCTAAAAGAGAAAGGAAAAAAGGGTGTCTTTCTACCATGGATATTATCCCCAAAAAGGAAGGAGGGTGGTATTATCTACGTTGGGTTAGAATCCCCTAAAAGAATTAGATTGAGCAACATTCCTGGGACAGAGTTTCCTAGAGGAGATGTGGGCTTGAATTCATGGTTGGGTTAGGCCTAACACCCCTTGCTTACATTGCATTATTTCATATCATCATATGCATTGCATCATACCTCATATTGCATTTCATTCTTGCTTGTGTGTTGTTCATCATCTGTGTGCTCATAGCATTCATCTACATGTGTTGTATTGATTGATGTGTGATTATGGATTGATATTGGTGTGGTTTGTGTTTATGGACTGATCATGGTGTGATGTGTGATTATGGAGTGATATTGGCTTATTGTGTTTTCATTGTGGTGTGATGTGTGATTTCTATATGAGTTTCAGTGTGATCTGTCTATATGAATGAAATGTGTTGTGTGAATGGCATGATGACTGAAAAGGTGAACTATATTGTTTAGAAGGTACCATGAGAGTTGGTAGCCTTGGATGTGGATATGTATCATGACATAGTTCATGTGTACATGGTATTTGTTCAGATAATGTTTGGATGTAGTATGATAGAGTTTGTAAGTACATGGTTTTTTATTTAGACTGTGATTATGTGTGTGGCATGGCAAAATTCATGATGATAGTTATATTTGCTTCAGAAAAGCATGATTATGATTGTGATGGTGTTTATGTGAAAACAATGACATGATATTAAGATTAACTTTAAATTGCATGAATTAACATGACTTGTCATATGAATATGAAAATAACTGTTGTAGTTAGTTTAGAATTTTTCTATTGGGCTTCGAAGTTCACTCCTTATGTTGAAACAAGTGAACCACTAGTGTAGGATGGATTTGGAATGGAGGTTCCTAGCCATATGGGATCTTAGGACTTTATGGACTTGTTATTTGAACTTACTTTACTGTTTTTGTTTTGACCTTTTATGGTTGGATTTATGAGACTTCCGTTGTATTTAAATTTTATGAGACTTCTGTTGTATTTAGTATGCTCTATTGAACCACGGGTTATTTGAATCGCTTGGCCGCATCCATGGTTTGGATCCGAAGGTCATTCCCTTGGAAAATCCTCGAGGTCATATATCTCGGGGCGTAACAAATTAGTATCAGAGCTCTAGGTTTAAGTTACCTAGGGTGTGGATAATCTTTGAACTAAATAGTGAAATCCTAGGACGAGAACATAGAAATATGTTAACCTAGGATCCACATCTATGAGTTGTGTGAAGTGTGCTTTCTTGTAAATTATTGTATGATATGTGATTGTTTGGTGTGATATGCTTATATGTATATATATGTGTGTGTGTGTGTATTTACCTTGAATTATTGTGTGTCATATTTAGAGACTTATTACGTGTGTGTATATGGCTAAAGGTAGAAGTAACCAAACAACTGGAGAGGGTTCATCCGGAGGGGATGTTGAGCCCCAGTTGACTAGAATCTATTAGGTGTTAGGAGACATGGCTACTTCTCTTTAGAGAGAACATGAGATGAGGCAATCTCAACTGGTTCCTAGGACTGGAGGATGAGGAATATCTTGGCTGGAAAAGTTTAATAACTTGACACCACCATCCTTTGATGGTAGGGGAGAGCCGATGTGGGCTCAATACTGGATGCAGGAACTGGAGAAGTTGTTCCGGGACATGGACTACCTGACAGATCAGAAAGTTCGTCTGGCGGCATTGATGTTGAAATTAGAAGCCTACCATTGGTGGGAGATGATTGAGAGGGCCCAGTGGGCAGTGAATGACTGGGAGGACTTCAGGAGACTGTTCTACGAGACCTACTTCCTAAGCAGTTGTAAACGGCAGAAGGCCGTGGAGTTTCTTAAACTGGAACAGGGTTCCCGTATTGTGGGTCAGTATAAAGGCCCGTTCTCAATGCTTTCTCTCTTCGCACCTCACATGGTTGCCAATGAGGAGGATAAGTCTGCGAAGTTTAAGGAAGGACTGAGACCAGCTATTAGGTCTAAAGTGGTGTCTCATGGCTTTGGGACTTACCTGTAGGTCCTTGATTGTGCCCATAGAGATGAGAGGGACAATGGTTAGTACACCCAGCAGAGGGATAACTCTAGGATGGATTGAGGAACGTTCCAGTCCTACTAGTAGAGAGGAGAGAAGAGGACCAAGATAGTTGACCATCAGAGGACAGTTATGGCCATGCCAACTGCAGTGGTTGAAGGGCCTATTGTAGCCCCATACTTGCAACAACGACTTGCTTTGAGTTACTACTACTACGGGAAAACCGAGCATGTTAAGTAGGACTATTGTGAGTGGATCCAGGTAGAAGGTCAAGGATAGGTAACGTACCATTGGCCACCACCTCAATGACAAGTTCATGCCTTGACAGACGGGACATATCCTAGGGATGATGAGGCCACGAATGCGATGGTGAAAGGTACACATACTATCTTTC
Organism: Pachysandra terminalis; assembly: GCA_031762675.1. NCBI lineage: Eukaryota > Viridiplantae > Streptophyta > Magnoliopsida > Buxales > Buxaceae > Pachysandra > Pachysandra terminalis. Next base: position 8,696 of record JAUPMG010137461.1, read on the forward strand.
ATTCCCCTACCAATGTATTGTTTGATTCGGGTTCCACACACTCCTTCATTTCAGCACAATTTATGCATGCCTTGGGTCTTAGATCTTCTGTTATGAGTGATCCCTTACATATTACAAACCCAGTGTGAGGAACAGCTACACTTGACCGAATATGTTTTGATTGCGTAGTAAGAGTAGAAGATCTCAATTTGGAAGATGACTTGGAAGTGCTAACCATGTCAAACTTCGACATCATCTTGGGCATGGATTGGCTAGCTGCTTATCATGCCTAGGTAGATTGTTTTGAAAAGATAACCACGTTTGATACTCCTGAAGGGAAGAGCATTAGAATTTTGGGAAACCAAAAGGATGCCTATAAGGCTGAATACTTGGGCATTTTGGAAGAAAATAAGGAAGAGTCCATAGAATGGATCCCTATATTCAAAGACTTTGCTAAGTTGTTTCAGGAGACGCTGGGACTACCACCTTTAAGGGAGGTATATTTTTGCATTGAGTTAGTGCCAGGCATTGCTCCGAATTCATTGGCTACTTACCGTATGACACCAGTTGAATTGAGAAAACTCAAGGAGTAACTCAATGAATTGATGAGGATGGGATTCATTAGACCGAGTGTTTCACCGTGGGGAGCACCAGTGATATTCGTAAAAAAGAAGGATGGATCTATGCGGTTGTGCATTGACTACAGACAACTGAATAGAGTCCCCATCAAGACCAAGTATCCTTTGCCTAGGATTGATTATATTTTTGATTAGTTGAGGGGAGCCCGATTGCCCTCTAAGATCGACTTAAGGTCGGGATATCACCAACTGAGAATAAGAGAGTGTGATATACAGAAGACAACATTCAGGACCAAATACGGACACTATGTGTAACAACACGAAAACCTGAAACAGAAAATTGTTTTTTATACAAGGGTACTATAGTAATTTAATAGGATAAGCTATATCCTTAAATAATTATACTATAACTATATACTTAATTTAACTTGTATTATTATATGAGAACTTTATATAATCATACATTAAATCATATTATAATGTTTAAGGCTTATATAATTAAGTGTTGGGCTTAATTAATGGGTCTTGGGCTTAATTAAAAAGGAACTGGGCTTATAAACCTTAATTGGGCTTAAGTAATTAAGTAAGGATCCTAATTAATTAGTTAGTTTAATGGGCTTAAGGCCCAAAACCCACAACTTAAACTTAAAACATAATTAATCCCGTTTTTATTAAAGACCTTCTAGAATACTTGAGTTAGAAAGTGACTAGGACTCCCAAACAGTTTAAAAACAAGACCTACTAGTTATATTAGGATTCTACATTAAATAAGATACTAAAAGACCTGTAAGACTAGGAAACTAATAAGGATAATTAAAACACATTAATCAAAGACTTGTAATTAAGACTAGGACACTAATAAGGATAATTAAAACACATTAATCAAAGACCTATAATTAAATTACTTTAATCTAACGGCTAGGATTAGAAATTAAATCCTAAACTAAATATAACTCATAAATCAACAAGAAGACTGGATATACACTAAAAGGGGACGTGTGAATATTCATCTAAGAGAGAGAGAGTTTGTGGAAGATAGTTGATTGCTGGAGCTAAAAAGAGGAAGAAGAACAATTTAGACTTGAACATGGTTGAGGAAGAAGAAGATTCGACGAGCTAGAGCACTGTAAGTAACTTAAATTGTCCTTTATTTTGATTTTGGATTTAGGTTTCTAGGTCATATTCAATGAATATGACATAGCACAACCTTAAATCGTTGTTTGTATACTTTTTACATAAGAACTGAAATTGGAAAACTATACAGACTTGATTGACTGAGTCCCAGACCATTTTAAGTATTTTATATTATTTATTTTATATTTGTTTGAGATTTCCTTGTTTGTTAGGAATCCAACAAAATAAGTTTGAACTGATTCCATTGAGAATTGACTATGTTATGATTTATTTTCTGACCCTGTGTCAATACTAGAAACCCACAACCTGAAACCTATACAATTTTGTGTTCATCGATTAAATATCCTATCCTAATAATTTTATATATTTTATTTGATATTTTTCATATGTTCCTCTTTGCGTCAAGATTTCAACAAAATAAGTTTGAAGTGATTCCGATAAGTATTGACCAAGTTATGACCAACTTTATGATTGTATGTAAAATTTGGAAAAAACCCAGAAAACCCCTTACTGGGCCCAACCGGCGATCTGCCGGCGTGCCGGTTGCACCCAGTTGGTCCAGCAGCCTACCGGAACCCCACGGGTCCCGTTGTGAAGCCCTCTGCCTAACCCACCGGTGGCCAACCTTTCGAAGGCTATAATTGCTTGCACTTGTGATGTTTGGTTCCTGCCTAGCCTACTGGAGGCCAATCAGCGTGCCGGTTAGCCTGCCGGTAGGATTAAACTTTGTATGATTGCTATTTCCAGCTTCTGCCTAGGCTGCCGGCGGACCAACTGGTGTGCCGTTTATTCTGCAGGACAGCCTAGGTTTGCCAGGTTGGGTTGTTTGTTAGTAATCTTGTGATAAAATTATTGTTTGTTTAAATATGATGGATTGTATGTTAACTATAGTTATTCCATGACATGAATTAAAGGTTGAATTGAATTGTTTCATATTTAATTGTGATTAATCA
>JAUPMG010137500.1:0-11338 GCA_031762675.1 Pachysandra terminalis
TCTCTCTATCCTCCTCTTTTAGATCTCCTTCTTCTCGTCTTCTTTTCTGAAATACAGGCTTGGTTCAGATTTCTCTCAACTCTCAATCTCTCTCTCTCTCTCAGTCTTCTTTGTTTTCAAACACAAGCTTGATTGTGTCCCAACGATGGGAATGAGGTTAGAGATATAGGGAGCTAACTCCCTATCTCCTCTCCTCAATCTCCCTCGATCAGCGACACGTCCTTTGACCACTTCAAACGCACGGTTATGCGTTTGAAGCTTGGGGTCTAATATAATATCACAAGTCTATCCCCATTATAAACCTTATTACACTATGACCCCCAGTTATATAGTCAAGTTTAATTATACCCTTGTGTCCAATTAATTCTCAATCATATAAACACAAGTCAATTAATTATTAAATAAATTAATTAAATAAAAGGGAAAATTCTGTTAAAGATCTAGGTCACTACAATCTGCTTTGTGCCTGACGTTTAGAACCCACTTGTTTCCGATGGTGTTGTGTCTTGGGAGAAGATCAACAAGTTCCCAGACTTGGTTCTTTTCCATGGAAGTCATTTCATCTTGCATAGTAGTTATCCACTTCTATAAATTAGGTGATGATAATGTCTCCTGGTATGAACTAGGCTTATCATCATCAAGCGTGACAGTTATGAATGACTCACCCCCAGTCGTAAAACGACGACGAGGAGCCTGTCCATGACTACTTATACACATTGGATTATTGGAATCTGTGTCCGCAGGGACACTCCTACTGGGTGGTAATCCACTCTCACTATCCATAACATCCATAGAATCCATAAGATCCTGTTGAGAACTGACGTTCTCAGTGGTGTTTGGATTTAGGGTGATTTTTGTTGATCCTAACTCTGGCTCATTAATCTCGAAGAGCTTCAGATTCATCCCTGATCTCTTCTTGCTTGAGAAATCATCCTCGATGAAATCCACATCATGTGACTCAATCTGTGTTGGACCCCTTCTGTTTGTTCACTGACAAAGACATAGCTCTTAAAGTGCTCTGAGTATCTCACAAAGATGCATTTAACAGCTCTCTTGTCTAGCATCCTGCTCTAATGGGAAGGCACATGAACATAACCTATAGATCCCCGTGGCCTCATGTGAGTTAGGTCAGGTGCTCTATCTGTCCATAACTGGTATGGTGTGCTAGGAACTGACTTCGTATGGGCACGGTTTAAGATGTAGGTTGCAATCATAAGTGCGTCTTCTCAAAAAACTACTGGGTAGGGACACATGCGCCAACATCGACACCACCATGTATAACAAAGTACGGTTCCTTCTCTCTGCGACACCATTCTGTTGAGGTGTTCATAGGATCGTCAATTGCCTACAGATTCCATTTTCTTCAAATAACTCTAGAAACATATCAGATAAATACTCGCATCCTCTATCGGTATAGAGATACTTCATGTGTCGATCCAATTGGTTCTCGACTTTCGCCACAAAACGTCTAAGACAATCTAATGCTTCCGACTTGTGGAAAATCAAGTGCACAACTGCATTGCATGTAATCATCGATGAATCTGATGAAATAGGACTCTCTGTGGCAAGTTCTAACATTGATTGGTCCACATATGTCAGAATGAACTAACTCTAAAGGAACAATTGCTTTGACTATCTTACCAAATGGTCCTACATGACTTACCGGCTAAACAATACTCATAAGCGGGTAATTGAACCTTTTGCAAGCGATCCTAGTAAAGTTGCTTTAGCCAATCAGTTCATCCTCTCTAGTCCCATGTTGCCTAGTCTAGCATGCTATCTCATTGAATCAGAAATAATAACATCAACATCATGGGAAGATTAGAAACCAAATTAGCATCACTTGAATAATCGGCATTAAGTTTAAACAAACCATTAGAAATAAATCTCCTACCGTATAAAATTGACTCTAAAGAAATGGAAACACAATCTCTACTAAAAACAACAAAAAAAAACTAGTCTAAGTATCTTTACTAGCTATAGTAGATTACTTTGGACATGTCTCTCTTTCCTTTACACTTCCCTTGTTAGGAACCCAGCAAAACAAGTTTGAAGTAATTCCGATAAGTATTGAGAAGGTCATGCCTAAAACACTGAACCTGTGTCAGACTTATGAACGCAGAACCCTAATGGTTGCCCCATCGGCCAACCGATAGCCAACCGATGACCATATTAAAATATGACTCCTTAGACCCCTGTTTCAATTTCATTTATATTGGACCACCTCTCCAGATTTCGGTCAACTGACGGTCAACCGAAATCCCATGTGTTGCATACTTTGAGGTTTTAGAGTTTGGACACTTGTACAATGTTGGTTATAGTTGACCTACCATGTTTTCAGTTACCCGGAATGCCTATATCAAAATATGACCCCTTAGACCAAAGATTTGACATTTTAGAACTTCCCACAGCAATATGAGATTTTAAGATATATCAAGAAATAACTCCACATCACTTCTATTAGATTAGTTTGCATATTATACACATGTTTAGATGATTTGATGATTTATAAACCTATTACTATCATGTATGAATCATATATGTGTTTTAACATCATTAAAGGATTTATTAGCATAAGGAACCATTGATTTTGTGAATACTTCATATCTGATTTGAATGAGACATATTACACTTAATTATAGAAATTATGACAATTGTATCATGCCTACTTGTGTACTGAACTATATACTAAACTATGTGCATCTATATCATTTAGGATCATGAGAATGTGCTCATGTCTATGCTGTTTTGAACATATATGTTGTGTTATCATTGTGTGTGCACTGCATTAATAAAGGATCTGAAATTATGAGTTGCATATCGACCACTCAGTTGTGATAGCTTCCTTGTTTTCCTGTTGTTCGAGCACCCAGTGCCAGACCAACTAAGGATACCACTTGACTCATTTACTTGTCCTTGAGGGACTAAGTGTTTGTTTACACCCAAGGTGAGGGATAAGCCTTGTATAGTAGTCCCAAGAGACTTGTGGTAAGATGATAGGTGAGGGAGTTCACATTGGTTAAACCTAATATCTGAATCATAAGAGTCACCTTCTGTTAGTATTCAGATAATGTATAGTTCATTGAGGATAGTTCACATTAGTGAAACCTTGGATATGTTCTCGTGATAAAAAATAAGGTGAGGGGATTGTGCCCTCTAGGTCAAAGTCTCTTAGAATTATGATGCACACATGGAATAATCTATTATCACATTGCCATGTTTTGGGGAATGAATTCAAATTGGTGGGACATTCTTGGATATGAGATTAGATCTAGTGTGAGACATACACTATTCGAATGCCATGCAGCATGCATATTGCATTACATGTGATTGTTGATATTATTGTTGTTATCTTGTTTATGATGCACTTGATCTAATTATTCATATAGAATTAGGCATTGTAGACCTGTGAATATGACTATGTTATCTTTATGATACAAACCAAGTGAGATTTGGTGAGAGAATAGTCATTGATTGGTTGCTGTCCACATATCATCATTATTACCATATATTTTCCAGATTTATCATCATACATATATTTTATAGATTATATCACTATCACTATCGTATTTATATTTTCTTATAACTTTGGGATTTGAGTAAATACCTTGTTATGAAGGTCTACTCATCCGAGCTTTCAGCTTATGTACGTTTTATGGCATATTTTTCAGGTATTAAAGGATGATTGATATTAAAGGGAGGGCTACGAGAATAAAGCAGACACAAAGATAGAAGATACATTATAGAATTTATGTATTTAGATCATAGTTTATTTCAGTTTATTTAATAGAGCAGATTGTAACTTTTATTTAAATATTTATTAGAATTATTGTATTATTACTTCCACTTATGTTCTATATTTCTTATCCACTCTCATTGTGTTGGGGTGAGAGTTAAATTCTAACCTTTTGGGTATCCCGAGGATCTCATCTAGTTTGGGATGTGACAGTACTACCTGTAGGCAACTTCTCGAGAGAGAATGATAAAAATGAAATTGTAGATGAACAAGTTTTCCTAATCATGAATGCAAGTTGTAGAAATCTTTCTATGGACTTAAGCAGGCCCCCAGGGCTTGATTTGCCTTGTTCTTGGAGTTTTTACTTTCTAAAGGGTTTATAAACAGTTCGGTTGATCTCTCCTTGTTCATTCACTATCTCAGCATCTCCATCATCATTGTTCTGATCTATGTGGATGATATTCTTATCACTTGTAGTGATTGTTCATATATTATAGCACGAGCACCACTTTCTCCATGAAGGAGTTAGGCCCTATCAACTATTTCTTGGGCATTGAGGTGGTTCGCAATTCTAAAGGGTTCTTTCTCAATCAAGCCAAATATGCTACTAATGTTCTTACTTGAGCTGCTATGCTTGATTGCGAACCGTGTGCTTCTCCTACAACAAGCAAACCTGCCAATAAAAACTCTTAGTAAGTAATGGCGCCTTACCCTTCCCCTTCCCCTTCCCTTACATCTCCCCTGCCACTCCATCTTCTCCACCTCCTCATTCTGATCCAACCTCTCGGCCAAGATTGATTCCTGAGATTCTGACCTCTTCCCCTCCTTCGGAGGGTCAATCTTGAAGCCAACTCTTCTCGCGGAATGGGAGCAGAGCTCGTATGGAGTATCACTCTCCATCTCTCGTTGATGGAAACCTCATTGCTAAACCTCCTGTGGATGGAGAATAAACTTTGAATAAAGACACCCCTGGAGTGTTTGAGAAATCACCTATGAGAGTTCTTGAGAGCAAGGACAAGTCAGGGGGTTCTACAAGTACTGTCAAGCAACATGGAATATACTAATAAGCAACTCATTCAGCTGCTTAGCTGAGGACAATGAGGAGCTAAAAGAGGTGAATGAAGTAGAGGCAGAGGAGGAGATTGTGACTGGTGAGCAGAACAGGCCTAATAATACTCCACCACATGAGCTCACACAATTAAAGGAGAAAGCTAATAATGAAACACTGAGTCTGGAAATGCCAAATTTGGAGGGCTTCAAATATCAGGATGTAAAGAAGAAGAAAAAGAAATGAGGGATCAGTGAGGAGAAGGATAGTGGGATGGTGCCCAAGAAGAATGTGGCCATGGCTACGAGAGGCTCCTTGAGAAAACTTTCTAAATAATTTCGTGGGGGTCGTGGAATGTGAGAGGATTGAATAACCCTCTCAAGCAAAAGGAAGTGAAAAATCTGATTACAGTGGAGAAGCTCTCTATAATTAGTTTGGTTGAAACCAAGGTGAGAAGTAGTAATGCTAGCAATGTCATTCATGCCTTGGCTCCTGGTTGGGAATGGAAATGTAACTTTGAGGAGTCTATTCACAGGGGTATTTGGATTCTATGGGACCCTAATGTGGTGAACATCAGAGTGATCCAACTTTCTGAACAATGCATACACATTGAAGTTAGTTGTATGGATCAAACCGTCTTCTTTGCATCCTTCATTTATGGAGCTAATGATCTTAGTGAAAGAAGAAGACTGTTGAGAGATTTACAACAGCAGTATACAAATAGTGCCTGGATCCCTATTGGAGACTTCAATGTTGTAAGAGGTCCTGAAGAGAAAATGGGGGGAAGACCTATAAACTTGTGTGCTGTAAAGGAGTTCAATGAATTCATTGATGATTTGGAACTCTTTGATCTTAGAAGCAAAGGTTGTTTTTTTACTTGGTCAAATAAATCACTTGGAAATGAGTGCATTACATCGCGACTGGATCGTGCGTTGGTTAAATTAGAATGGATGAACATATTTTCTGCTTCTGAGGTAAACCTTTTATGTCCTAGTATTTCGGATCACTCACCAACAATCATTTTGATGAATGTTGACTATCCTAAGAACTAATGTCCCCTTCAAATTGTTCAACTTTTGGATGGAGCAACTGGGGTTCTTTGAGCTGGTTAAGGAAGCATGGGCTAAACAGGTCTATGGCACCCCGATGTATATTCTGGTTTCTAAGTTGAAAAAGTTGAAGAAGCTTCTAAAGAGCTAGAGTAAGCGCAAATTATTTGATATTGAGCGAAGAATGGGAGCCATTAAGAATGAATTGGATAAGACACAAGCTGAGATACTGAGTAATCAAAGTAATACACTGCTTGTGGAAAGAGAGAAGAAACTTATCTTGGAATATAAGGAGATAATGAGTAAGGTGGAGGCTACTTATAAGCAGAAATCTAGGAATTAATGTCTGAAACTAGGAGACAGTGATTCGAGTTTTTTCTACAATACGATGGTGAAACATAGAGCTGGAAATAAGATCATGAATATTAATGATAGAGATGTAGTTTGTAGAGAGAAGAGGAAGCAAATTGCTGAAATATTGATTCAACACTTTTAGAATTACTTGGAGGAGCCTCAAACATTTACAAAGCCGAGCAACTGGGACCACACATTGGGTAATGGTATAGCTTTAGAGGATGCTACTGAGCTGTGTAAAGAGGTGACTAAGGAGAAGATTAATGACACTCTCTTCTCTATGCCTAATGACAAGGCCCCTGGGCCTGATGGATATACTTCTCTATTCATTAAAGCTACCTAGGACATTGTGGGGAATGAATTCACTTCAGCCATTTTGAACTTCTTCACACAAGGAAAAATGCTAAAGCAGATTAATCATACAATTCTCACTCTTGCACCCAAAAGAAAGAATGCTAATGTGGTGACTGATTTTCGTCCGATTGCTTGTTTCAATGTGGTTTATAAATGCATATCGAAGATTTTAACTAATAGGATCAAACCATTGCTGAATCAATTGATTGGAGATTATCAGTCTGCTTTTATCCCTGAAAGGAGAATCTTAGACAACATAAGTCTTGTGCACGAGCTCCTTCTACTTCATTCTCCATTTCTCTTAACGGATATGTCTTATGGGATTCTTCAAATGAAAGAAAGGTCTAAGGCAGGGAGACCCAATGTCACCTTACTTATTTGTGATGGTAATGGAAGTTCTGGCCAGGAAAATGAAGGTGACTACTGAGGAGTCTTGCTTCAACTATCATCCCAGATGCAAGGAAGAAGGCATCACTCACTTGTGCTTTGCGGATGACTTGTTTGTCTTCTCGAGTGGGGACCAAAATTCGATTGGAGCTACTTGGAGAGACTTCGAATCAGTTGAACCTACTGCGGGGCTAAGAGTAAATAAAACAAAGAGTAGTATTTTTATTGCAGGGCTTGAAAGAAGGGGTTGCTCAAGCTATGCAACTACAATTGGGCATTCTTCCAACTACTTACTTGGGAGTTCCTCTTATTTCTAAGAGAATTAGCTGTAAGGACTGTTACCCTATTATACAAAGGACCAAAAACAGAACTAGCTGCTGGAAAGGAAGAAGGCTTTCCTATGCTGGAAAGATTCAATTGATAAGAAGTGTGCTTATTAGCTTATCTTCTTATTATAAGCATATCTTCTTATTGGATGACTAAGTTCATTCTCCCTAAGAAGGTGATTAGAGAATTGAATAGAATTTGTAGTGACTTCTTATGGAATGGAGTGGAGGGTAAGCACAAGACTCATCTTGTGGACTAGAGAACTGTGTGTACACCTAAAAGTGAAGGGGGATTAGGACTCTGTAACCTTGAAGAATGGAACATGGCAGCTATCATGAGATACATATGGCTGCTGGTTTCTGAGGATCAGGGTATCTGGGCTAGATGGACAAGTAGATTCCTCATTAAGTTCAGAATTTTTTGGAGTATAAAATGCCCGATATCTTGCTTGTGGGCATGGAGGAAAATCCTATTGCTGAGAAAGGATGCCAGTAACCTTTTGCTGAATCATATTGTTGATGGTAAGAATACCTACCTTTGGTGGGACTGTTGTCATCCAAAGGTCCCCTTCATTCCTTTGTGACAAACAGAACTATATATCAAGGGCGTATGAACAGAGAGAACAAAGTGTGTTGCTTAATTCATAATGGTAAGTGGTATGCTCCTCCTTCGGAAGACCTTGTACTAAGAGGTATTTGGGTTGACATTCATGGGATCTAGATTCATAATTACTTGCCTAAGGACAGAGTTCTTTGGAACCCAGTTAGATTCGGTAAATTTACTATAAAGGATATTAACTTGGCTCTAAACATAAGAGGTAGTAGGTTGAATTGCGACAAACTAATCTGGTTTAGGCATCACAGTCCTAGACAAGCTTTCATATGTTGGCTAGCCATCAAGATGAGGTTATTGACTCAAGATAGGTTGATGACTTTTGGAGTTATCCAAACTGGTGGGTGTGTTTTTTGTAGAGGTATGGCTGACTCCCACATACACCTATTTTTCGAATGCAACTATTCAAAGAGGATATGGACTGAGATTAATAAACTTGTCTCTATCGCTCCACCTGATAAACAAGGCCTGAGCTTGTGATGTGGTGTGAAAAAGCTTATGCTGGTATGGAATTTGCTGACACGGTTAGAAAGCTTGCATTTTCATCAATGATTTAAAACTTGTGGAGAGAGAGGAATGCTCGGATATTCAACAATAATTATAGAGCTGACGTAGTGACCTGAACCTACCATTTAATTTCATGATTAAATGGTAGTTAATCCTACCTTTTAAACCTTAGGATTTTATTGATATAAAGGGGCTGGATTGGACCTTTATGTAAATATAATAAGTTTGGTGTCTAATTGTGTAATTTGGTGAATTGGTGGACTGGGCTTGGACCCTACACAATGAACTCAATTTGGACCTTGGACTGGCCGAATAAGCCCATTGAGCAAAGGTAAGGGTAATTAAGTAAATCACCTTCAGATTTGAAATTTTAGTGGGATAATGGATTTCATCCACTAACCCACGTAACTCTTCAAGGGAGGAGAGTGAAACTGTGTTTTGGATTTCACACGACCAAAACAAGGAAGAAGAAGGAAGAATCTGGTTTTTGGAAGAGAAAGGAAGAAGAAGAATGAAGAGGAACTAATTGATCTTCAGGTGCTGGAAAGTTGCAGACTATTGATCTAAGAAGAAAGGTAGGGACTTTCTTTGATTTTACGGTGATTATATCTATGCATCTTAGCAATGCTATAGTTATTAGTTGGTATGTATGATCTTTGAATTAGGGCATGATATTGTGAAGGATTGAATGTTTACATGATAAGCATGCTTAGGTTTAGATTTGTTGCAATCATAATGATCATATGGGTTCTTAGAGATTATTATGATTTTTCTGAAAGTAACTAGTATGTGATGTTTGATTTGTATAAAAATTAACATGTACAGTTTATACTTGATTAGACTAAGTTAGAATGATTGTAGGAGGTATTGGAGACTTATATTTAAAGTTCAGAAGCATAAAAATACCATCTTGATACCATGGGCATGAAACCCTAGGTAGAAAACTGAATCTGGGTAGATTTCTACGTTCGGTAGCTATCTCAGTACATACTGAGACATCTACCGAATGGATCGGTAGGACATTCGGTACATACCGAAACACCTATCGAGAGTTGAAGAACTCTCGAGAACATCTACCAACACTCGGTACATACCGAGCCATCGACCGACGCCTTCGGTAGGTCATTCGGTATTTACCGAAGTACCTACCGAGAACCACCAAACTCTCGGGAACATCCACCGACGTTCGGTACATACCGAACCATCGATTGAAGCTTCCGGTAGGACCTTCGGTACGTACCGAACACCTACCAAAGCCAAATGGCTTCCAATTTTGAGGGTTGATCACTGAATGTGTTGTGCACATGCCTATGAGGTTGGTTTATGTGCAAAAGTTAAGGATATGGTCGAATGTTTAAAAGTGTACAATAAGGTTTGAAATTCAGGAATGTGAAATAACCCTGGATGCGATCTAAGGTGATTTTGACTTTAATGAGTTGGACATGTATACTGGACTACATGATAGGATCATGATAGTTAGTAATGATTATATAGGATATAGTATGAGCTGAGTGGTGCTTGTAGCATTCACTGATCAGGGTTGTGTTTGGTCTTATGACATTGTTTGTTATGAGTGATACTGAGGTATCTATTACTTGTGGGAAATTGATTGTAATATTATTTGTTATGAGTGATGCTGGGAGCATCCATGTTATGATTAAGTGTGGTGCTAGGGGCATCCACTGATAGTCAATGGGATTGACTACTTTTTGTGATTGGAGCATTATTCTGTGGGTGCAAGTCCCTAAAATAGTGGTCATTGGAGCATTATTTCGTGGGTGGAAGTCCCTAAAATAATGGTCATTGGTTCTATGATTGGAGCATTATTCCATGATGCAAGTCCCTAAAATAGTGGTCACTGGAGTATTATTCCGTGGGTGCAAGTCCCTTAAATAGTGGTAAATGAAATGAATGTTTGTGTTAGACTATCTCTGAAAAATCATTGAATTGCATCATTTGCTACATTCATTGTGCATAAATGCATCATATCATACTCATCTCATTGCACTTGATTGTTTGATTGTGTTTGTGCACGTGTTACATTAATGATTGGTTGTGTGTTGTGATGACATGGTGGGACCATGTGGATATGGTGTGATAGCATGGTGGGACCATGTGATCACTGTGAACATAGTGGGACTATGTGATTGATATGATATTTGCATGATCATATTACATGGTGGGACCATGTGTATATGCTTGTATTGTATAGTGGAACTATGCTTTGTTTATTTAGCATGGTGGGACGATGTGATTGTTGTTTGTGAACATAGTGGGACTGTGTTTATTATGTGCTACTTGTGTGTTGTATACATGGTGGGACCATGTGTATGTGATTGTTGTTATGAACATAGTGAGACTATGTATTATTATCTTTATTTGTGTATTGTATACATGGTGGGGCCATGTGATTATTGTTTGTGTACATAGTGGAACTATGTATTTGTTTGTGAGACATGGTGGGACCATGTTAATATTTGTTGGGTTAGGCATAGTGGGACTATGTGGTTGATGTGATGTACATGATGGGATCATGTTTGGATTCATAGTGAACTATGAGGATTAGGTTGAATGCATTATGGGATCATGTGTACCCTACGATTTATCATGGTGGGACCACGTGAACTATTAGAATGACAAGATTTGACTTATTGTGGGTTCTCAGAATGGATTGAGATTATCATGGTAGATGTTATATAATTACTAAATATGTGAGAATTAGTATGAGGATAAGCATGCGAATACGTTTGACTGTGATATTACTTGTTGAATGAACTTGCATGAATTAATTGTGTTGTTATGTATGCATGGGGATGATCATTGTAATTTCATTGAATTTCTCTACGAAGCTTCGGCCGATCCTTTTGTTGAAACAAATAATCAGTTCGGTTGACTTGCTTGCTTGGAGAGGAGATTTATTTTCTGTTCAGATACTTGATGGATGATGTTTAGTTTTTATGAACT
>JAUPMG010137521.1:0-11338 GCA_031762675.1 Pachysandra terminalis
ATTTTGGGCAATAGGAGAATTGAGTTTAAAAAAATCACTCAAACACAATAACTCTTAAAGAGTATGTGCTTACCATAGAATGACTTGGTCAAGGCTCCAAATCACAATATGCGAAGTGTGCATTTCCCTAACCCTAAAAAACCCATTCTTATATGGTGTTAATCTGATTTTCCTAGCAATATCTGTGAGGAAAATCAGCATCCTCAAGAAGCAGACCACAGTACTCCTTTAGGTTGTTATAAACATAGAATGCTCCTTAAGGAGATCATGGTTTGTCTCTTAGGATGCTTCACATGGCAAAGAGCCTCTTACAGAGCCATTATTAATTAAGGCAATATATATTGCATAGTAGAACAAGTTTGGATCATTTAATATAAAAAAAAAGAAATAAAAAATGAAAAAGAAACTAATTGTTGAAAATTAAGGAACTTTTTGTCATTGATTTTGGCAATTTGTTGTCATTAATCATACCGTTATACAACGATAAATTGACTTTGAAACCGAAAGATTTGCTTTATATATTTTTAAACCATTTTGGTTGGCCATATCATGTCTTGCTTTCATACAAGTACACAAGGTATTGTTTCGTTACATCCACATGCCTAATGAAATTAAATCCATGTAGCCATACAGAAGCCATGTTTAGAATAGGTATGTAATTGCTGGCATAAATGGGTATTGAGAATATCAAGTGCATCTTATATGGGCAAAGAAGATTAACAAACTTGGGAAAAGAAAATTCAAGGTTTAATTAGGCATAAGATCACTCCCATTACAAAAAATAGAGAGAGTTCTCCCTCTCTTGCTACCACTTACTACAGTCAGCTTAAGGTCACACTTCCCTAGCTAGTACTATCTTAATACCTTGAGAAGAGACTGGAAATAAGAAGCCAAGCCAAGTCATGTTTACAAATACTCTTACATATACTATTAGGTTATGAAGATCAACACCACCTAGAGAAACTATTACTAATAATTATCAACTCAGCCTCTTCCAAGTGAAGCCGCCTTTGGAGGAGTATGACGGTTATTAGCTCCTGATCCTGGATAATCTTTGATCTCCAAATCCATCCTACCATGAAAGAGTTCTTCGTCCCAGGTTTCATCTGTTATTACCTGTTTTCATATAAACAAGATGCATTAGTACAAGTTCAATAGGAATCAGAGAGTATACTTTGATGTGTGTATATATATATATATATATATCTGTAGTTTAGTATATAGCTAGGTTTTCATGTAATTGCTTCATCAATTCAAGTTGAATCCGCTAACTTTTCATGATTCTTATTTTTGGTGCATGAAACTTCATGGTTTCAATGCAGTACGTCGAACTATTGAACGAAAATAATCTCACAACAAGAAGAAGAAAAGATTGATTAAATTTATTAAACAGTTATTAGCTTAAGTTTGTTGGAAAAATATCAAAAGTTTACCAATTAAGCCTTAAAAGAATTTGTTGTTTTTCTGAGATTTTTTACATCAGTTAAAATATACCTGGTGGATTATCATCCAAAGCAGATTGATTGGAAAATTTATTAGATTATGTTAATTATTGTAATAATACCAAAGGTGCACCAAAGCCTCAATAAATTTATTATTGTATGAGATTTCAAACATGAGTTCAAGAAAGTACCTGGTGGGTATCATCCGAAGCTAGTAGGACACCTTGAGTTTCATGCATTATGTTTCTAGTCCCTGTAATCACATAGAAATGGTGTTCAGCAAGGAGTAAAATAAAGAAGAAGAAGAAGTAGTTCTACCAAAAACAAAAAGGAAAGCAATAGATTAATGGAGAATTACTGGTAATGGGGACAGCATTCAAGAAGAGAAGATGAGAGAAACCCAATAGAATCACCAGTAGATGATGGACACTGCTTGCCATTTCTATTACACTCAATATTATTGTTAGATTTGCCTCACACAAAGCTAGTACTACTCCTCCATTTATACATTCTTATATATTATAGACTCTCTAGTTTTGTTGGTATATGGTGTTGGTGCACATAACCAAAGTCAAAAAGGTGAAAAGCAAATAGGAGCACATCTTATGGAGGTCTACCTAACCTGTGTGCAGCCTCATTTTCTTTAGTTGTGCTTCACAGATAAAATGCATACCTCTTGATTTCTTGAAGGAACCCACATGAACACTTTGTGGGATTTATAAAGATAGCTCAAATGCATTATTCAGCATGTTACATTATGGATATTTTCTTGGAAATTTCTCAATATGTGTGATCTTAGGGTTACTTGAGTGGAGGATATGATGAATGATAATTTAAAGTCAAAACTAGTAATGGAAAAAGTTGAACCCACTATTGATATTGAGGGTGACAAAAGAATGACAGCTTTGCAACACTAGGGTTCATACCCTTAATTTAAAGTCAAATGTGTCCTATATAGCTAGTGGAATATGTCATCAGATCTTCAAAAGAATTTCAAAATGCTGAATAGATACTATATACTAAAACTTGAAGACAAGAAAAGCTAGCTAGGGATGCCTTAGATACATATCTTCCAAAATTGGTACTCTGATGACATATTCTAAGGGCCTTGTACTCGTCATCTTTATTTCATATTGATGTGAAGAATGTGTTTCTTTGTTTATTTCTTACTGTGATCTTCATCTACACGCAAACACTATATATTATCCCATACCCATATTAGTGGATGATACTTTTGTGAATACTATTGGATCTACAATAAGAGGTGGACACGTGAACATCCATTAATTAGCACTACGTGTATCGTTAAGACTTGCAAGAGAAATAGTGCTCCAAGATACATACGATAATGTGAAGAAGATATACAATTAAGCAGGGAGATGAAGGCTCAATCATGAAGGAAAAGAAGCAACCGAGTTAGAAGCCTCTCCACCAGGCCTCTTTTATATTTTCCATTGAAAAAGATCCCACATGAGGCTAAAGTTATTTAATCTGCTCATCAAGTTTTGTTGGCTGGTGTGACAAGAGTTTTTTGTCACATGGAAGAATGATGTGAACAATCAGATTACATTAAGTGACAGGAACATCTAATTTTTTATTTTTCTGAATTTCTGTACCAAGAAAGAAGTTAATTTTAGGAGAGCCTTTACCAACACATATGCATGTAAATTCTTTGAGGCTAAAACTTAGGCTGTATCTGCCCTGCTTGTGCTTTTGGTTAAATAATTTTGGATAAGTGACTCAGCAACAATTATAAACTGTTGTAGGTGGGTTTTTGGTGAACACTATCTACATAGGTCGTAAATACTCGTGTGTTCTCTCACGTGTCACAGGGTAGGGGTAGTTAGATCTAGCTCTAACCTTAAATCGTTATAATATAGTCATTCCCAAGACATTTGCTTAAACCGAGAATGAGGGAGCGGGTCGAGAAGGGCATGGAAGGTAGGCTGCAACTTCGACCAGATGATAGGAGATTTTCAAGTCCGGACCGATGCCACCCCAAGAGGTATCTTACAAGTCTTCACAACTACTCTCTCTCTCTCTCTCTCTCTCTCTCTCAAGTATGTCGGAGAATCTCTGTAGAGATTTCCTAAATTTGAAGTTCAAGTGTATCTCACTATAGTATTCTCACCCAAACACTAGTTCTCCCCCTTTAGCCTAAGCCGGTGTAATAGGATTTGTTCAGAGATTGTTAAAAACAATAACAAGTTAAAATTATTAACAAACAGTGTAAAGTGTGGTTTTAGAGATTCTTATAACTTAGGCTTGTTTCAAATGGCATGTAACATCTAATTATTCTTTAAGTTTATTTTCAGAATAAGGTGTCACCTTGGGAAGGAAGGAGAGGACACCTCATCCTTCCCCTAGGTCAACCAACCCTGAAGACTACAAAAACCTGTTGTATAATCTGTTTTACAGAAGAACAACAGTGAAAAATTAAGGGAAAGGGGGGAAAGAAGCTGTTGGGAATTGTTCTGAAGGTTGAAATATGTTCTATAAGGCTTAATAAGGTAAAACGTAGCATTTTACCAAAAAAAAAAAAAAACAAAAGGTAAAACGTAGCACTATCCTTCATTCTAGTTCGAAATAAATTGACTTTATTGCATGAATTTACCATATTCATAAGTCTATGTAGAACAGCATAACTTTGATCATTGTAAACATACTTGTGAAGATAATTGCTGGAAGTTGCTTTGTATTAGTAGAACAATCAAATAAGATTCATTTAGAACAAATTTGAGCATCAAATCATTAAAAATAAGAAGAAAAAAACTAGAACATGGAATAGAACGTGGTTGTTCCCAAATCACAGGAAGCAAAATGGAAGAGAATGAGGGTTTCTCTAAGAGAGATGAAAGGAATGGAAGAGAGATCAAAAACGAGAAATGGGGAGAAGTGATTTGGCTGGGTCTAGTAGAAGAACGAAGAAGTAGGTTTAAGGGTTGGGGTTTCTCCAAAACGAGAAATGGGGAGAATGAGGGATTTGGCTGGGTCGAGAAGAAGAACGAAGAAGAAGGGTTTAAGGTTTAGGGTTTCTCCAAAAGAAACGTGAAGTAGAATGAGGGATTTGGAATCAGGATCTAAAATGCAATTTTCGAGAATTGTTTGAAGGGTATTTTGGACAATAGGAGAATTGAGTTTAAAAAAATCACTCACACACAATAACTCTTAAAAGAGTATGTGCTTACCATAAAATGACTTGATCAAGACACCAACTCACAATATGCAAAATGTGCATTTTCCTAAAAAACCTTATAAGAATTAGGTAAACACACACACATATATATATATTAAATATTGATTCATGACAACCCATTTATATCAAAACTAATTTTCTTTTGTGGTGGGGATATATACGTTATTAGTATGAAATAATTGGTTATTAATCACATCTAAATTATATAACCCACAAATGGCTTGAGGTTCAAAGAAACAGCAAAGGAAGAAAAGGGAAAAGAAAAAGTTTTGTATACGTTGATGATCATTGTGACTTAAGTCAACTGGTTAGACCTTCAACTCTAAAGTCTTGCAAGTCCCTTAAACTAATTTGAAGTATTAAAGAATATATTAGGTTAACTACTTAAAACCCTTTTTCTAAAGATCACAGCATAGAGATATATCGTGGAGAAAGTGGGGTCTGAGGTGGTATTCACTATCTTTCCAACCACTCCCTTAGTTTCTTTCTATCTCCATCAATCTTATTCACAGACAAATGGGATCACAACCAACTCTTCTATGGTAAAGAAACCATGGAGCTTGTGATTCTCTTTATTAAATAATAACTAAGTCTGGTGAAAAGAAGGTGAAGTACTGTTACTTGTGAGACAAAAGTAAGTTGTGGAGATCAAAATCACTGATAAAGTATGAACAAGATATCTTCTCAGCATTGAATTATCAGTCAGGAAACTTAAGTAGGGAGACTTCAACCAGAGATGATGAAAAATTAAAGTAGTTTCCTATTAAGCAAGGCAAGAATGGTTTATCAACTGAACATAATTTTACTTGCTAAATCAAGTTTGGTGAAATCGAGAAGAGAAAAATAGTTTCTTTGGGGTTATTTGCAAATGATTTTCTAGGTGTCCTAATCCAAATTTGAAGATTACATCACAACCAAACCTAACTAAGGCTGTTTTTGGTACTGCTTAATTAAGTGCTTATTTGCATTTTTAGAACTTTCCCTTAAAACCGGTTTATCAGGGAAGGAAACCCACCACTTATATGCTCAAACACTCCACATCACTTTTTCAATGTGGGACTCTAAACTTCTCACCCAACTACTCCACCTAACGGGCAGGGCGCACACATCTCAATTCCCGAGTGTATCCTGCACCCTAATAATCCCCTCCTCGACCTGCATGTTAGGTGCTCACACAGGCCTGGGCAGCACTTGGGAGATATCTCACAACGTCCCAAGCCGAACCATTGGCTCTGATACCAATCGTTGGGCCCAAGCCTAAGAGCAACAAGCCCACCCGAGTAGAACTTCTCCTCAAAACTGGCTTATCAGGGAAGGGAACCCACCACTTATATGCTCAAACACTCCACATCACTTTTCCAATGTGAGACTCTAAACTTCTCACCCAACTACTCCACCTAGCGGGCAGTGCGCACACACCTCAATTCCCGAGTATATCTTGCACCCTTATATTATCCACAACAACAATAAACTGCTTACTCAAAGAAAATAGCGTTTAGTAAATACATTTATTTAAGTGCTTATGAAAATTTAGGGGTAAAATAGGTCTGATGAAAATATTATTAAAGTTTAAGACTACGTTTGGCCTAGCTTGTGCTTTCAGATAAGCACTCATTGGATAAGTGGCTTAATGGGAACACTTATCCACAACAACAATAAACTGTTTACTTGAAGAAAATAGCGTTTGGTAAATACATTTATTTAAGTGCTTATGACAGTTTAGGAGTAAAGTAAGTATTATAAAAATATTATTAAAGTTTAGAAATAATATTTATTTAAGTGCTTATGAAAGTTTAGGAATAAAATAGGTATTATGAAAATATTACTAAAGTTTAGAAATAGGTTTCTGAATAAGTGATAAGAGAAGTTGTTCTCAACAGCTTCTCTTTATGGATAGCTTTCCTCTACTGCTTATGGGTAAGCACTTACCCATTAGGCGTTACCAAACACACCTTTTAATTTTAAAAAGTGCTTTAATAAGCCATAAGCTGAAATAAGCACTTATATAAACCAAGCAAAATATAGCCTAAGCAGTAAAGGAGAAGTTACTGAGAACAACTTCTCCTTACCACTTCATTATGCAAGAAATTGATTTCTAAACATTAGTAAAACTTTGAAAATGATACTTTTAACCCTAAATACATTACTAGACCTTTTAAAAATAATACTACAATTTTTATCAGTTGTCTTGATAAGCTATCTACCTACACATTTACCAAACAATTTTTTTATTAGAACAAGCAATTTATTGCTGCTGTAAATAGGTTCTCCCATTGAGTCACTTATCCAAACAAACGTAGCCTAATAGCTTTTCAATTCTCATGGAGTCACGGTCCTCGTCCTGCACAAATCATTGCAATGAAGATTTTTATTGTGTGGTTGTCTGAATGCGAATCTCAATTCGAAGACCTTGCAATGTCAACAATGGCGCATGAACTACGTTGAAGAAAAAAAACACACAAGAGACCAAAAAGAAAAGTGGCTACCTGCCTCATTAATCAGTTCATTTGACTTGAATTCCTACTACAAAAAATCCCATCAATTATAAGTAATTAATTCATTATAAGGTCGGCTGTTTGTCTTAATTTTTTGTCACGGCATAGCTATATATATATATATATATATATATGTATATATATATATATATATATATATCTTTGAGAAAATGGTTGTTCCAGTAACATTACAGAAAGTTTGTTGATCAAACAATTGTGAACCATTGATTAATGTATATGAATTGCAAATCTTATGTTTTAGAATTCGAATGTATTGAAATTCTGTTGTTTCTTGTGTCTATTTTATTTAATTTGCATAATTAATATAATTTTTTTTTATTATTTTTTTAATTCAAGTGATAGATTCTCTTACAAATAGAGATGACATTGTACTAGGTAAGGGACAAGTTTCGACAAATCCTGACCCGTTCCTATAGGAGTTCCCAATTAGGGTGCAGGATACACTCGGGAATTGAAGTGTGTGCGCCCTACCCGTTAGGTGGAGAATTTAGGTGAGAAGTTTAGAGTCCCACATTGAAAAAGTGATGTGGAGTATTTGAGAATATAAGTGGTGGGTTCCCTTCCTTGATAAGCCGGTTTTGAGGGGTTGTTCTACCCGGATGGGCTTGGGCCTAACAATTGGTATCAGAGCTGATGGTTCGGTTTGGGACGTTGCAGGATATCTCCCGATTGCTTCCCAGGCCCGTGTGAGCACCTAGCATGCAAGTCGAGAGAGAGATTGTTAGGGTGCAGGATACACTCGAGAATTGAGGTACTAGGTGGAGTAGTTGGGTGAGAAGTTAAGACTCCCACATTGAAAAAGTGATGTGGAGTGTTTGAACATATAAGTGGTGGGTTCTTTTCCCTGGTAAGCCGGTTTTGAAAAAAAGTTCTACCCGAGTGGGCTTGTTGCTCTTGGGCTTGAGCCCAACATTCCCCTATACCAAACATACTCCTAACTCGGGGTGTCAATGAGTTGGATTTGGGATGGGTCTAGCAAATCCAAGAATTGAATCCTATATTATATGGACGGGTTTTGAGTTTAAAGTTGCCACCCTTAGGGTATATCCGTATAATACTCAATTAATAGCGGACCCCTATTTTATAGAACTGAAACAAAATCCGATTACGATTCGAGTCTATAAACCCGGAACAAAATCATGTTCAGCAGTTTTGGTTCTATCGGGTTTGTCAGGTATCATTGGCACCCATACTCCTAACCTGATCGGATCAGTATCAGGGGTGGGTTGTGGTTGACCTTATTAGACCACGTATTATAAGCAAGTATAGTTTTAAAGTAATACTTATATTTTTTTTTTGACATATTTTCTTATAAAATATATATTTTATATGAAATATAAATAATCAATATATAATTGATTGGCAACGGAGTCGTTTAGGATTGGGCCAAACCAAATCCAAACCTGACCCTATCTCAATTTATAGGTAACCACACCAGAATCATTAGAGGTAGGGTTGGACAGGTTTAGCCACACTAATGGAATACTTATATGTGTGGGAATTAGACTAAACACCCCCTTAGGATGTGAATTATAATTCTTATGAATCGTGCAAATTGAATGTATTTTTTTTTCCTATGTGAATTTCAATTCTCATGAAAATGGTCATCCAAATACAAGAATCGAAATTCACACCTACCAATCTCAATTCTCACCCCTCAATTCTTGCTATGCAAACCGGACCCAATATGCATAGAAATCTTTTAATCCCAATTTATTTTTTTAATAGTAAAATACAAAAATTTTGAAACCAATTGGATTCCTCAAGTATTTTATTTTATTTTATTTATTTATTTTGAATTGAAGTGTTCTGTTATTATGAAGATGTAAAATTTAATATTTTATTTTATTTATTTATATTAAGCCCAAAACTTCTTGATTTTTTTTTCAAACCGTTTGACTTTTGACCGCTAAAATATTGGGAGATCTGTAGTTAATTAATTAATAATTAATATTCTTAATCGGCAATTTTAATTAATTTTCTTAGCGTGTCTGACGGTCTAACCCTGAAAACTATCTTTCCAAAGCTTAAGACACTTTTGTCCTCTCTGGTTCTCGGTTTCTGAATTACTTTCAAGCCGGCAGAAGACCAGATTCCTGCAAAAAGAAGATTTCTAGTGATGACCCTTTCAAACCCTAATCATATATGCTTAATTCGACCACATGATCGGTTTGAGCTCGAATAGATCAACACAAGCATAGCAGCTTCATTGAAATCCGATCTTCAGGTGCATTCTAACTCATCCCTTATTACTCTCTTTTTGGAGGTTGGGTTCGATCTCATTTAGGTTTTAGATTTCTGGGCTCGATCTGTTTTTCTAGTTTAGAATCTTTAGATTGTTGGGTTCGATCCTTTTCTCGGTTCTTCCTCCAAATGTTCTCTTTCCGTAGCTCCATTTCGGTCGGCAAGTTTTCTGACCAACCAACGACGAACATGGCGAGTCCGTTGAATCTAACAGATGAATCTTCTAATTCAAGACAGAATCATCAAATACCCAGGAACAGAAAGCAACCCAATTCTCCGATTTCCCTAAAGATCCCAACTTGTCATCGATCTCGGACTGCGGCTGTTGATGTGGTGATCTTGATTGCTGTAGTTGGTGCTTGCTTGTTCTTAGTTTTTCCGTATATTGAACTATTATACCATGGAATTGTTGGAATTGGTGGGGTGGCTGTTTCAGTGATTAGGGAGGAACTGAGTGAAGCTCCAATGGTTTATGCATCTCTTGGACTTAGCATGTTCTTTGTAGCTTTAGCTTCTTGGTGGATTTCTATATGTTTGAGTAGGAAATGTGGGAAGCCGAATTGCCGCGGCCTTCGTAAGGCGGCGGAATTCGATATTCAGCTTGAGACAGAGGAATGTGTCAAGAATTCAAGTTCTTCTTTGGTGAAAGATGTTGGTGGGAAGGGGCTTTTTGAATTGGCTAAAGATCATCATAGAGAATTGGAAGCAGAGCTTAAGAAGATGGCGCCTATTAATGGAAGAGCCGTTCTCGTGTTCCGAGCACGGTGTGGGTGTTCAGTTGGTAGGATGGCGGTTCCGGGACCCAAAAAGCTTAGAAAGATTAAGAAGTAGAATGAAGATGATTACTAATTGGGTAGGGAATAAATTGGATACAGTGAATAAATTGGATCTGAGATTAGTTTCAATACAAAAGAGGACTGCTTCACGTAATGTTAAGTTCCTCTGAAACCCCATATTGCAGTAATGTAAAATATCATCTTGAAACTTGAAGATAACCTTCTCATGATCTCATCTTTTTTTCTTTTTTTTGTTTTTTTTTTCTTTTGTTTAATAGAAAGCTTGTTCTGTTTCATTATCTGGGGCATTTGATGATTGAAAACATTTCTGTTTAGAAATACAACTTTTCATTAATTGTGAGTTGGTCTACTTGAATTCTGAATTTTCAATTCTTTTTGGAGTATAGATTTTGTCTATCATCAATAGATTTGAAAGAGTTTCCAAGATTTTGTATTTTGTTTACATGGTTTACTATGCTTCTATTGCAAATTGAGCATCAAAATAAAGTAAACAAATGATTGTGAGCATAATTAAGTTGGATTAAAGTGAAAGATTCTCAATATCTGAAGTAAAATACCCAAGATGAATCAAAGTTTTTATAGCCTCGAGAAGCATACAACTCATCATCATCATCATCATCATCATCATTGGAGCTCATGTCCAGTCAAATAATGAGTGTTACTCTTTAAGGGCTAGGATTAAGTTATCTTAAACTTTATTGTTAATTAAATTGCTTTTATCTTTAACTTTCTTGTTAATTAAATTGCTTTTTTAACAATCCTTTCACACATCATTGCTATAGATTCTCTTGGGTGATGCAATTATGGAGGCTTACAGATGATTTTAGTTCTCTAGTTTTCATTCTCTGCATATAGGGAGGACAAATATGCTCCTGCACTCTGACCCCTTGTAAGGGATATTGCAAGGACAGAATAAATCTACTGCATTCTGATTAAAGCTCCGCTGATTCACACACACACACACACACACATATATATTCCATGAAATTCAGTAAGGCCTTGATTTAAAAGGAATTTGAATCGGGATTCTATGTCTCAATCTGGATAAGCTGAGGTAAAGTAAAATGAGAGGGGCTGAACTTGGACACACCTAATATCAGTAATCTTTGTGAGTTAATAGTTGTGTTTTAGGGATTTAATATA
>JAUPMG010137532.1:0-11338 GCA_031762675.1 Pachysandra terminalis
AGTTTAACCCCTAATTCAGAAACTATGTTACAAAAATACCCCCATAACATAAATAATGCACATACAATCACACAGATGACTCCAATAATTTATTCATATATTATAACTAGGAAAATAAAATACTTTCAAAGGTTCAGGTCATTACAGCAATACACATACTTTCTCGGCGGTTATTAAAACACCGCTGACCATTGTACCTTCGTCAGCGGTTTAGATAGAACCACCGTAGATGGGCCAGATTAGGGCACGGGAGGAAAAGGCCTTTCTCGGCGGTGTATTAAAAACCACCAACCATTAGACCGTTATCTGTGGTTAAAATTGTAACCACCGAAAAAGGGTTAATTTTACCTGGGAAAATTTGAGCGCAAAGGGGTATTTCTCGGCGCTCTTGAAAACACCGCCAAGAATAGGTCATTTCCGCGGGATTTTCTAAGCGTGAAAGGGGTTTCTCGGTGGTTTAATAAAAACTGCTGCCGACACATTATTACCCGGTGGTTTTTATTAGACCGCCATTAAATACTGCCGGTAAAAACCCCTTTTTTGTAGTGCACATATTTGTTGTGAAGCGCTTTCTTTCCTCCAGGCAACTTAGCAAGCTCCCGTGTCTTGTTGGAGATGAGGCACTTCATCTCATCTTTCATATCAAGCTCCCACTTGATAGCATCTCTTGCCTGACATGCCTCATCATAGCATTCAGGCTCGCCTCCATCAGTCAATAACAAAAAAATCATGTACTTCCTGTTAGGTACATTAGACTGAGAATACCTCCTAAGTTCAGGAGCAATAGTAGACGGTTGCGATACATCAATATGATGGGTACTACTATGCGCAACAGGTTCCTCTGGATGAGGGTTCTCAAAATTTTGTTGTGTCACACGACTATCTCGGACATTGTCCACCTCTGCATACACTAGGTCACTCTGTGCTGAGTCACTGGGGGTCTGCTGTATGCCTGTCCCTGTACATCACTTTTTCGTTGAAGATCACGTCTCTACTTCGGATCACCTTCTTATTTTTTTCATCCCAAATGTGATAACCAAACTCATCCTCGCCATAGCTGAGGAAGGTGCATTTCTGGGATTTGGGATCAAGCTTGTTTCTGCTATGATCACTGATGTGTACATATGCAACACAACCAAAAACTTTCAAAGTGTGAAAGTTTTACTTCTTTTCTGCTCCATACCTCTTCTGGTATGTATTTTGTGCTCCAATGGTCTTGAGGGACCTCTATTGATCAAGTAAGCCACTGTATTGATTGCTTCTGTGCAGAACTACTTTGGTAAGCCTAACTGCATACGCATGCTTCTGGCTCTCTCAGTCATGGTTCGGTTCATATGCTCAGCTACACCATTGTGTTGAGGCGTACTTGGCACGGTTCTCTCCATTCTGATGCCATGCTCATAGCAAAACTTCTTGAATTCATTGTCCTCATATTCTCCTCCATTATTGGTTCTCATCTTCTTAATCTTCAAACCTCTCATTTTCTACCACGGCTTTCCATCTCCTGAACACATCAAACACTTCAGATTTATGTTTCAAAAAATAAACTGTCACGAACCAAACCAGAAATTCCCAATTCTAAGATTTTCAAGCTTAATTCGTAACTTTCACCCCATATCTCTATGGGACTGGCAAAACAGTACTCAAAACATAAGCGGAAGAAATTAACTATTCTAGTAAGATAGATGTAACTGAAATAAATAAACTAATCTATTACAAGATTAATACGAAGGAAATCTAATCTAGTACAGCTCTACAACTAGATCAGATCATCTATACCCATTCCTAGGCTCTCTCTTCGTGACCAAGCTCCAAGATCTGAAAAATATATATCAACAAACATAAGCTGGAAGCCAAGACGAGTAGTCCTTCAATGCAAGGTATTTAGTCATACCCCAACATTATGAGAAAAAGCAAATACTATATAATTGATGTGATAAAGATAGCATCGGTGCATAGTGAAGATAAGGAAAGTAACATAAACTAATCAATGTATTGTTCTCTCCTAACCTCACTTGGTATTGAATCAAAGGTTTTTCTTACGATGAATGCATGCCTAACTCTATATGATGATTATGTCTAGTGTGTAATACACTAGGCACTCAAAATGATATCAACAAGGAATATGCAAGTGTTCAGTGCAAGTGTAAAGGAGTGTTGTATGGTCTGCAAATATTATATGTTCCCACGTGATCGACCAGTCCTTGGGCAAGATGTTATCATCATCCATCCCCCCATACAGGGCCATTCCCAAGGATATGGTATTCTATGTGCGCAACATAGTTTTAATTGTTTTCAACCTAAAAGGCACAATCCCCTCACATATTTTTTATCATGGGTATAATTCCAACGCCTTCGTTAGCTTAAGACTTCCTCAGGGATACATACATATTCACATCCTACAGATGGATAAATCTTGCCACAAGTCTGCGAGGCATACCAACACGAGGGCTCTCTCCCAGCTTGGGCAGAAATAACATCATACCATGAGTCTGTGAGGCATACCAACACGAGGAAGACTCTCTCTCAGCTCGGGCAGAAATAATATAGTCCTCTCATAGGACAACATGGTCAGTAAGTCATTTAATCATTTGACAGTCTAAACCCAGGGGTATCACATGGATATTAGACTGAGCCATTACGGCAGAAAAGTCCATATGCAACTCATTCTATTCAAATAATTTAATTAATGCATACACACAATGCTTCACACGCATATATTCAACTTAACAATCATATGGGTACAATCCCATGGCCACACACTACAAGGCACAATAGTGCTCAACAGTGCAAACTAAACTTAAATGATCATGTAATGTGAGAAACATGATATGTTCAGTGTAGAGAGGAAATAAACATCAGACAAACGGTAAAGGCACGGTAATCCACAACACCACACTCAGAGCACATATATATACATAATTATTTAACATGAATTATATGATGAGATCAGGCAAACAGGGTATGAACATCTAACATGGAATAATACACATATAAAGCATGTATGAGGAATGAGGCAATAAGTGACACTAAAGTCCACGCACTCTGAGGCATAACATCTCACAACAAGTAAATGAGACAGATAACCACACTAAATATCCACATAGGAAGACATAGAATCACATACATCATAAGTGCCAATATTAGTACCTAGGAATGCATAAACTAGGGGAAAGGAGTCAAAGGAAGGTTTTGGGGTTGTGTACATAAGCTTCCTGAGAAACTCATACTGCTAGGCTAACTTAAGATAGGCTAGACCTAGGTTTGAAGGGTCATGTTTTGTTGGGCAAGTCCACTAACTTCCAAAAGTGTGTTAGAACATCTAGGATAGGATATTACAGATGTCCAAGGTCAAAACCCAAATAGAGGGTGAGAATAAGGTCTCAGCGAGGTGCTCGACGAACCGAGATCGGTTCGGCGAGGTCGTCGGTGCCCCGAAATGGTCTCGGGAACCCTTCCTAAACACATAAGTGAATATTTGAGACTCGGTGGTCTCTTCGGCGAACCGAGGAGGTCGCCGAAGCTCAAGCCAGGTATTTCAGTGTGCCAAGGGAGTCTCGGCGGGGTAGTACGACGTGCCATGGAGGTTGCCGAAAGGTCTTGGCGGGGTAGTTCGGCGAATCGAGAAGGTCGCCGAAGCTCGGGATCAGCCAAATCCAGAGTGTTTCTGGGTGAGATTTCACCCAGAGCTTGCTAATCTTCTAAGTAAGCTTCGAATTGTGTTTCTAGGTCAAGGGAAACAACCTAAACAATGATCTACTAATTCTCCCTAAATCTCAAACCCTAGAAATTTGAAATTCACAAATCGGGTAGCATAAGTTGTCCACGAGGGACGGGTTCTCAAGGGCATGGGATTTGATCCCTAAATCATCGAATCAAACAACCAAATTCATGGGGGAAGGAAGAACACAATCAAACATGATCTTCCCCCATGATTACAACATTGAAATATAAATAAATACACAAATAATTGAAGAGATACTCAACTTGGGGTTACCGGGTCGCGTCCGAAGTAGCTCCACCATGCTGGATCACGTCCGAGGTTGATCGGCTTGCATTTGGGCTTCTGGGTTTTCTCCCAATCTTCTTCTCCATGAGCTCCACGAGAGAGAGAAAAGAGAGAGAGAGAGAGTGAGAGAGAGAGAGAGAGAGAGAGAGATATGAGGGTTTTAAAGTCTAAGGGTTCTATTTATAGGTTAAGGGAAAACTTGTAAATTAAATTAGCCAGAAGGGCAAAACTGGGTTTCTAGCTCTATCATTTCCAACTAACCACCCAATTAATTTCTGATTGTGTGATTATGTTTAGGGGTCTCAAATGAATCTTCGAAGGTATCTAAACTAATTATTATCTTACTATTTGATTTTAGTTCTTATTTATCAGCTAGTTTCAGTTATCTGACCTATATTACTTCCTAAATCTATCTGGTTAACCTGATCAGTTTTAGGTGACTTAAGAGTTTCTAAAATATTTTATAAGATTAAGGATCTTATGAGTTTTAATCCTAATTTATTAATGAGATTAAATTACTAATTTATCAAATTACTATGTTATCCTTAAGGTTTCATGTTATAGTTTTAGGATTTATTCAGGATGTTACATCCTACCCTCCTTAAAAGAATTTCATCATCGAAATTAATCTAAGGAGTTCTAAAGGCGAAAGGTTTGAAATCAAAAACATGTGTTCGAAATCTTAGGGATATGAAAACAAAGTAAGGTAAGATTCACTAACAACAATTAAACATTGCAAGTGGGGAAAACATTCAACCCTCATACACTGGGAAGAAGGTTGAAGCATACACCCAAAATAAGTATCATATGTAAAAGTAGAGATAACAAAGGTTATACTGAAAAGAAAATAATTAGTGCAAGCTACCAAATAAACATTTATACGTCAAACAAGAAATTTAAAATCTAGTATACAATGTCGGAAGAAAACCAAAAACATGCTGGGAAGAAAATGACTAGCAACCTCATAAATAAAATAAATGGTGACGTAAGCAATACGTAAGGTAGGAAAATGCGATCGAGGAAAATACATACTAAAATATTAGTTATAAAGAATTTATGTGCATTGGAAAAAGAATGCAGTAAAAGATTGTTAGCATATATGTGTGAATATAACTGATCTGTGTACTAAAACAAGAAGATGGAGATGAGGAAGAGATGTAGTAAAATATTGGTGTGAAAAACTTATGTATGTCGAGAAAACGAATGTAGAAAGAGATATATAATATATGTGTGTGGTTATTAATGATTTGTGTAAAGAAATAAAGAAATGCATATAATTACATCATTCTAGAAAATGAAGTGTGTGATTACCAATGCTGTTGAGAAAGACGTATAGTGAACAACAAAATTAATGAAGGCTGACAAATGAGAGATTTATAATATATGTGTGTGGTTATTAATGATTTGTGTAAAGAAATAAAGAAATGCATATAATTACATCATTATAGAAAACGAAGTGTGTGATTACCAATGATGTTGAGAAAGACATATAGTGAACAACAAAATTAATGAAGGCTGACAAATGAATATGAATACAAAAATGCCAAGTGAAATGGTGATAGCAGTTGTGGAAATACAAACAAAATCAAAATAAGTGAGAACAACCTAAGGTGTTCTAAAGGCAAGAAAAGTATGGGACTAAATGCAAGTGCTCATTTCCTACCTTGGGTAGATCCCGAAAGGAAAGAGGGCAAGCAATCCTGCCTAGGGTCCCATTCCCTAAAAGGAAATATGGCAAGCAATCCTGCCTTGGGTGTATATTCCCTCAAAGGAAAGATGGCGACCAATCTTGCCTTGAGCTATAGATATTCCCTAAAAAGAAAGATAGCAAGCAATCCTACCTTGGGTGTATATTCCCTCAAAGGAAAGATGGCTATCAATCCTGCCTTTGGTTGTAGATAGTCCCTAAAAGGAAAGATGGTGCATTCTACCTTGGGTTGTATAAATTCCCTAAAAGCAATAGTACTAACAGTTACTTAGTTGTTGTGTCAGCTAGGCATGGCCTAACTACTGGTACTGGTGCATGCATTGGGCCACTTGATTCACAAACTTGTCTCACACTTCTGTTACACTTAGTTACATGAAACATGCACTTACCTTAAACTCTACCATGCACAAAATACATCATTTTCACATCCCACAATATACACTTTATCACATTACATCTGGTTACTTGGTTTTGTTGGAATTATGTGGTTTTGACTACAGTGATGGTGTGGAATTATCAGATTAGTTGTTATGAATTATTGTATTTGGAATATAATGGCATGATGGAATCATGAGACTGGATTATGATATATAGTCTATGAATTGTACACTGAAATACTGAAGTTTCATTTTGACTATTTATGTATGATGTATGTGATTTAATAGATGTTAAAGGACATTGTGAGTGCAATAATTATGTTGTTGTAAGATAATGCATGAATGCATTGTTTGGTTACTTTACTATGGAAGTAATTATTGTATTACTGTGAATGTTTTCCTATTGAGCTTCCCAGCTCACCCTTATTATTTTACAGGTGCTATTAAGGCAGACATACAGAAGGACTGGGATGCTTAGTAGTGATATGAACTTTGATTACTTTTGTTTTGACCCCTAGTGGGCAGTTATGTTGTAATAACTTTAGAAATTTAGTTATTTCGGACACCTGGAGCTGTGTTATGTATGTACTCCTTATGTTGTTTTAACTTTTATAGACTTCCACTATTGTAATTAGAAATGCTCTGTTTAACCTTGTGATTGGTTAAGTATATGATGTTTGGTATCCGTATCCATGGAGTGGATCCGAAGGTCAAACCCTATGAGATCCTCGAAATTACCTTAACTCAGGTCTGGGGCGCGACAAATAACCTCGGGTTGATCCATAGTAATGTCTAAATTTGAGGGACAATCCGTCACTAGACCGCCGTTCTTCGATGGTTCAAATTATGCCCATTGGAAAGCAAAAATGAAGACATTTTTGCAGTCTATTTACGACACGGTTCTACTTGCAATAAGTAGGTTGTGGTATTTCCCACCAAAGAGGTTGAGTTGGATGGGATAAAGAGACAAGTAGATTTTGACTATGATAAATGGGTCTGAAACTGATAAATGAATGAGCTCGACTGACGCTAAAGCTCTCAATGCAATCACATATGCAATCTCTTCTGATGAATATCGAAGAATTTGTATGTGCTTGAATGCTAAACAAGCATGGGACATCCTAGAGATGACCCATGAGGAGATTACCATAGTCAAGAGATCTAAATCCCAACTTCACACCACCCGGTTTGAAAATATCAAAATGGATGATGGTGAAAAGTTCATGAACTTCTATGCCAAGATCAATGACATGGTTACGTCCATGTGGGCGTTAGTTGAACCCATTCTGAATTCTAAGATTTGTAGATAAATCCTAAGATCCCTTCCAAAAAGATTCACGGCAAAGTTTACTTCTATTGAGGAGTATAGGGACATCGACCTCCTAAAAGTTGAAGAACTTGTAGGATCCCTTCAAACCTTCGAGTTGTCCTTTGGGAACTCTTCTAAGGAGAAGTCAATTGCCCTAGCTTCTTCAAGCTCACAAGAAAAGGAAAATAAAAATATTGAACATGTGAGTTTTGAAGAAGAGGACCTAGCATTATTGGCTAAAATGTTTGTAAGGTACGTCTCGAAAAGAAGAGAGGGTGAAACCAAAAAGGATAAATCTTTTGACAAGCCCTACCCTAAATGTAATTCTAGGGAAGTGTCAAAAGAAACCCAATGCTATACCTGTAAAGAGCATGGATACATAGCTACCAGTTGCCCATCTAAAAGTAAATCTAATAGTAGGGCAATGGTTGTTAATACTTAGGAGGAATCATCCGAATCAGGGTCGGAATCGACTAACTCGGATAACAATGATAACTTAGCCATGTTGATGGATAGGACTCCCAGGTCACCTTTAGAGGATACTATCCCTTTCATAAGATCTATACAAGAGAATCCTTATGAGGAGAGCACAAATGAATTGTTTGACGCTATTGTTCTTCAAAGCACCTTTGAGTTAAAAAAATTCCATATTTGAAAGCTCCGAGTTAAAATCCGAGCTTAAACAACTCTACATGTCCCTGGATGAGATGGGTCATGACTTTGAGAGTCAGATTCATGAAAAACCCGACTCTATCCTTGTGGTTGAGTTAGTTGAGTCTTCATCCCACAGTCTTATCTCTAGCACACCTAGGACTGAATCTCACACTCCCGTGACTCTGGCTACTTACACCTTGTGTGTAGTCTTACTCGTGCATGGATGAACACCACCCTTAGGGACAAAGGGAAAAGTGTAGAAATCTCTCTCTTAGAATCCCTTCCTTCACCTAATGTATATAAATTGTTTAGTAAGGGTAACTCTAAGAAGAAGAGGACTAGGAGGAAGAATTCTCCTAGTGGGACTACATCCCTATCCCAAGTATGGACTAATCATGGCAGACAACCAAATGTATCTATGCATACAAGGGAAAGTAAGACTGACCCACCTAGTTGGTACCTAGATAAGGGGCCTCCATACATATGACTTGAGACAGATACGTCTTCCTTACCTTTGAATACCTTAAAGGAGGATCTGCGTCTTATGGGAATGGTAGTCGGTCACAAATCACTAGTACGGGCTCAATTAAATTTCCTAACATGCCTACCATTGATGATGTCCTCCACGTAGAAGGTTTGAAATATAATCTTCTAAGTGTATCACAGCTCTGTGATAGTGTACATACAGTGACCTTTAAGCATGTTATCAGTAAGATAACTGACATATCTGGAACGACTGTCATGAAGGGTCTTAAAACTACTGACCATTAAAACACGGTAAAAGAAGAGATTTCCACCTCTCTTTTTACTTGCCTCATGACTTCTCTTGAAGGGGATGACCATGGTTCCGCAGATCGGACGATACCGGTTCGGACCGGGACCGGACCATACCGGTCCGGTTCCAACTTGCGATACAATGGAATGTATCACAGGGTTATGGACCGACGGTCCGGCAACCGGTACCGGCGGTTCGGGGATCGGTCCCACCAGTTCCGCCGATCCGGCGTCCAGTACTGCCGGTCCGCCGGTTGCATAACCGATACCGCTAGTCTGGCGACCGGTCCCCGCCGGTATGGTGACGATTTGAAATTTTTTAATTTTTTTTTTTTCTTTCTATACCAGATTCGGACAGGATCAGTTCGATCTCCAGTTCCAATTTTTAAAACCTTGGGTATGACACTCAAGAAATATCCATTACCCCCTCAAGAAAAGTCATTGAGTGCCACTATTGTGGAAGAGAAGGACATCATGTTATGGAATGCACAATGAAACTCCGTGGTTCTACTGTCTCCAAGACATTAAATATGTGGAGCAAAAGACATTGGATAGGACTGTCCCTATGGATTGCACAGTTCCATTTGATAAGACATTGGTAAGACTGACCAATCATGACAGACAACCAATTTACAGTTGGATCCCTACAGTACCTCTCATTTACTCGTCCTGACATCTCATTTTGTGTCAACAAGGTTTCTCAATTCATGCATAATCCTACAGATGTTCATTGGATGGCATGTGAAGAGAATTCTACAGTAATTAAAACATACTATTGATCATGGTATTCAGCTACGTAAATCATTATTCCAGAATATTCAATGTTATTCAAATGCTGATTAGGTGGGATGCCCAAATGACTGACGATCTACTAGTGGCTATTGCTTATTTTTAGGTTGAAGTTTAATCTCTTGGAGCTGTTGAAAACAACTCACTGTTTCAAGATCAAGTATTAAGAACGAATACGAGGGTCTGTGATGTAGGGCGGAGAAGAATAGGGTTGATAAATTCGGCCAAGAACACACAACCTTCTAGATTTGCTAGGGAAAAACCTTAGAACAATAGGAAAAAGTGAAAAGCTTCTCAATTTAATTTCATAAAATCAACTAATCATTAAATCTCTTCAATCTCTTCCCTATTTATAAGAAAATCCTATCTAAGAAAAACAATCTTAACAGAAATATAAAACTACTAAAAATCAATCCTAAAAGAAATAAGAAACTGGTAAAAAGAAATCCAAAAAGAAAAATGAAACTACTAAAAACAATCCTAAAACCTAACTTAACATACAAGTAACTAATCTTAGCCATATATACAATTTAATCCGAGCTATTAAAATAAAGTAATCTCAAATGACTTCTAAAATAAAACCCTAATAACAAAAATACCCTTAAGTTCTTCACTTTTCTGGAACCAAACTTTAAACCCACTTTTGAAGAACAAAACAAAATTTTATTAAACTAGTAGAAATAGAGAACGTAAGAATCGGAGAGATATTTCCAACGAACCAAAGATCGCCCAAAACGGAAATACGAGCATAAAGTTATGACCTATAATAGCATATTGCATCATTCTCCCTTTGTTGGAGGAAACTCGTTCTCGAGTTTTTGCATGTGCTTTGATTCTTTTCAATATGCGTTCTTTATATATGCTGAACTTCATAAAGAACTAAAATATCCATCCATTATGATATTCTAAAATTATCTAAACCTTGAGTTTTGGAATTGTCGTACATCGGTTGAAAGTAATTGAAGTATTGAGTCAACCCCAATAACATCAATAACCTTGGAAGAAAGTTCAACCTATGACTTGAGTTTCGCCAACAATCAAATACCCATCTTCAGAATATTCATCATAAATTTGTGTAGTCTCAAACTTTAGCTTTTGGATAAATTCTTTTGTCACTTTGTTCTCACAACTGCCCGAATCAATAACGAGTTGACAGACTTTGCCGTCAATGGTACAGGTGGAGTGAAAGATGTGTGACGGAGCCATCTATCGTCGTCTGTCTCCTTTAGATTGAGACACATCCTACACGTCACCAGAACTGACCCTTGATCACCCTGAACATACTTTTCTAGAGGGTTCTTTTCATCAAACACAGTATCCTGCTCAGGCTTTTTGTCTGGTTCCTCGTCAAATTCCTCACCTTCCACAAACAACCCCTTACCAGGTCTATCACTTTTTTGCACTCTACATTCGATGCCCTGGTTCTTCGCATATAAAACACTTTATTCCTATGCTATTGACTGGTTTGTTGCTGTTGATTGGTTGTGTAAAGGCCCTTCCCGTGGACTGTACGCTACTGTTTGTCTGCATGGTTTCCCTACTGTTGGGTACAAAAGTAAGATTAAAGACTCCTGCAGTACCACCACTACAAAATACAGCGCCTTTCCTGGCGGTCTAAAATCGCCGAGAAAGGTTATAAGACCTGATAAGTGCCTAGCATTTACCATTTTAACCTAGTTATTCATGTTTATTAGTCTTTCTTGCCAAGCTTAATTGAG